>PVMI01081689.1:0-11453 GCA_008528875.1 Aulacorthum solani
TGAACAGGGTCGCGGTTTTGCGGTCGTTGCCGGTGAAGTGCGCAGCCTGGCGCAGCGCAGCGCCCAGGCCGCCAAAGAGATCAAAGGTCTGATTGAAGATTCGGTTAGCCGCGTTAATACCGGCTCGGTGCTGGTAGAGAGCGCCGGTGACACCATGAGCAACATCGTCAGCGCGGTCACCCGCGTCACCGACATCATGGGTGAGATCGCCTCAGCGTCAGACGAGCAGAGCCGTGGCATTGACCAGGTGGGCCTTGCCGTGACCGAGATGGATCGCGTCACCCAGCAGAACGCCTCACTGGTCGAAGAGTCAGCGGCAGCGGCTGCAGCGCTCGAAGATCAGGCAAGTCACTTAAAACAAGCGGTATCAGTGTTCAATATTGGTAAAGAATTTGTCGCTCAGGCCGTTAACAAGACAACGGCGATGAAAACTCTCCAGTCAGATGCACCGTTAGCCGTTGGTCGTTCGCCTGCTACCCGCAGCGACGACAACTGGGAAACCTTTTAAACGCCCGTGGCCCGGCCGCTATTGAGCCGCCGGGCATCGCAGCAGACAAATAATGTATTGAGTTCGGGCCAGGTGCAGAGATGAAAAAATCGACAATTTTAGATCAAAATGAGACGACAACGCTGCTGTCGCAAATGGTGCAGCGTTTACCGCTCTCCGATACGCATTTTCGTCGTATCAGCCAGCTGATCTATCAGCGTGCCGGTATCGTACTGGCCGATCACAAGCGTGAGATGGTTTACAACCGTCTGGTTCGTCGCCTGCGTACGCTGAATATCGATGATTTCGGTCGCTACCTGGCGCTGCTGGAGTCCGATCCGAACAGTGCCGAGTGGCAGGCGTTTATCAATGCCCTGACCACTAACCTGACCGCGTTCTTCCGCGAAGCGCATCACTTCCCGATTCTGGCGGAGCATGCACGTAAGCGACAGGGCAACTTCAGCGTCTGGAGTACCGCAGCGTCAACCGGCGAAGAGCCTTACTCCATCGCCATGACGCTGGCGGAAGCACTGGGCACCGGACCGGGCAAGTTCCAGGTTCATGCCAGCGATATCGACACCCAGGTGCTGGAAAAAGCGGTGGCGGGTGTTTATCGCCAGGAGGAGCTGCGCACGCTGTCACCCGCGCAAATGCAGCGCTACTTCCTGCGCGGCACCGGTCCTCATGCCGGTATGGTGCGGGCGCGTCCCGAGCTGACCAATATGGTCACTTACGCGCAGCTTAACCTGCTGGCCAATGACTGGGCGCTGCCGGGTCAGTTCGACGCTATTTTCTGTCGCAACGTGATGATCTATTTCGATAAAGAGACGCAGGAGAAGATTCTGCGTCGGTTTGTCCCGCTACTGAAGCCGGGCGGCATTCTGTTCGCCGGTCATTCAGAAAACTTCAGTCAGATCAGTAAAGAGTTCTGGCTGCGCGGGCAAACCGTCTATGGACTGACGAAGGAAAGATGATGAGCAAAATCACCGTGATGTGCGTAGATGACTCTGCGCTGATGCGGCAGTTGATGACTGAAATCATCAACAGCCATCCGGATATGGAGATGGTCGCTACGGCGCCCGATCCGCTGGTCGCCCGCGATTTGATTAAGCAGTTCAATCCGCAGGTGCTGACGCTGGATGTGGAAATGCCGCGCATGGATGGCCTCGATTTCCTGGAAAAACTGATGCGGTTACGGCCAATGCCGGTGGTGATGGTTTCATCGCTGACCGGGAAAGGCTCTGAAATTACCCTGCGCGCGCTGGAGCTGGGAGCGGTGGATTTCGTCACCAAGCCACAGCTCGGTATTCGCGAAGGAATGCTGTCTTACAGCCAGATGATTGGCGACAAAATTCGTGCAGCCTCCCGTGCCCGACTGCACAACCGTGCAGCGATGCCGGTGCCGGCGACGCTGAAAGCGGGTCCGCTACTGAGTAGTGAGAAGCTGATTGCGATTGGCTCCTCAACCGGGGGTACCGAGGCGATTCGCCATGTGCTGCAGCCGTTACCGGCGACCAGCCCGGCACTGCTGATTACCCAGCATATGCCGCCAGGCTTTACCCGCTCTTTTGCCGAGCGTCTGAACAAGTTGTGTCAGATCACGGTGAAAGAAGCTGAAGATGGTGAGCGTATTCTGCCAGGCCATGCCTACATCGCGCCAGGCGCAATGCACATGGAGCTGGCCCGAAGTGGCGCCAACTATGTGGTGAAACTGAATGAAGGGCCACCGGTTAACCGGCACAAACCCTCTGTGGATGTGCTGTTTAAATCGGTGGCAACTTACGCCGGACGAAATGCGGTGGGGGTCATCCTCACCGGCATGGGCAACGACGGTGCCGCCGGGATGCTGGAAATGCATCGGGCAGGCGCCTGGACTATTGCCCAGAACGAAGCCAGCTGTGTGGTATTTGGCATGCCGCGTGAGGCCATTGCCACAGGCGGCGTGAGCGAAGTCGTGGATTTAAGCAACATCAGCCAGCACATGCTGGCGAAAATTAGCGCCGGACAGGCATTGCGTATTTAACAGGCCCGTCCCGCCGGGCGAGACAACTCAGGAGTAGATATGGCTGATAAAAACATGCGCTTTTTGGTAGTAGACGACTTCAATACGATGCGTCGTATTGTGCGTAACCTGCTGAAAGAGCTGGGCTTCAATAACGTAGAAGAAGCGGAAGATGGTGTGGACGCCCTCGGCAAACTGAAAGCGGGTGGTTTCGACTTCGTGATTTCCGACTGGAACATGCCAAACATGGATGGCCTGCAGCTGCTGCAGACCATTCGTGCCGACGCGGCAATGAGTTCGCTGCCGGTGTTGATGGTGACCGCGGAAGCGAAGAAAGAGAACATTATCGCCGCCGCCCAGGCCGGTGCCAGCGGATATGTCGTGAAGCCATTCACTGCGGCAACCCTGGAAGAAAAGCTGGGTAAAATTTTCGAAAAACTGGGCATGTAAGGGGATGTGATGAGCGACTTTCCGAAACCAACTGAGGATGCCGCGGCACACGACATCATTTCACGTATTGGCTCTCTGACGCGCATGCTGCGCGACAGCCTGCGCGAGCTGGGGCTGGATAAAGCCATAGCCGATGCGGCTGAAGCCATTCCTGATGCCCGCGACCGTCTGGATTATGTTGTGCAGATGACGGCGCAGGCCGCCGACCGTGCGTTGAACTGTGTTGAAGCAGCACAACCCCATCAGGATAAGATGGAAGCCGGGGCAACCCAGCTGAAAGGGCGTTGGGATGAGTGGTTTGAGAACCCGATTGAACTGGGTGATGCGCGGGAGTTGGTGACGGATACGCGCGCATTCCTCACCGCCGTGCCAGAGCATACCGCCTTTACCAACAAGCAGCTGCTTGAAATCATGATGGCGCAGGATTTCCAGGACCTGACCGGTCAGGTGATCAAGCGCATGATGGATGTGATCCAGGAAATTGAGCGCCAGCTGTTAATGGTGCTGCTGGAGAATATGCCAGAAGTCAGCGCTGAGAAGCGTCAGGAAGGCACCAGCCTGCTGAACGGGCCGCAGATTCACGCCGATGCACCGGGCGTGGTGGCGAACCAGGATCAGGTTGATGACCTGCTGGACAGCTTAGGGTTCTAGGTTTCGTCCGCCTGCGGGCGGGTGAAACAGCTGCAGCTTATAATAAACAGGGTCACCTTCGGGTGGCCCCGTTCCGCATTGTCAGACCCATCCCCGAAAGAACGCCTGTTTTCTTCATCTTATCTCCGCTTTAACTTAAGCCAGATTTGGCATCCTATGCTCAGAATTCCTGCCAACCGAGGTTTGTCGTGGCTGAAGATAGCGACGAAGACAAAACAGAATCGCCCACGGCCCACCGACTTGAGAAAGCGCGTGAAGAGGGCCAGATTCCGCGTTCGCGCGAACTCACATCCGTACTGATGCTGCTGGCCGGCATCATGATCCTGTGGATGGGCGGCAACATGATGGCGCACCGGCTGGCGGCGATGGTCGCCACCGGACTCCGTTTTGATCACGGCATGGTCAGAGATGACAAAATTATCGTCAGCCACATCGGCAGCCTGATCACGCAGGCACTGATGGCGCTGCTGCCATTGATGGGCGGTCTGGTGCTGGTGGCAATCGCCGCGCCCATGCTGCTGGGCGGTATCGTTTTCAGCGGTAAATCGATCAAGTTCGACCTGAAGAAGATGAGCCCGATGGCTGGGTTCAAGCGAATGTTTGCGGCGCAGGCCTGGACCGAACTGTTTAAAGGCATCCTCAAGACTATTCTGGTTGGCTCGGTGGGCTGGTGGTACATCTGGAGCCACTGGCCCGAGATGCTGCGGTTGATCAGCGAAGCGCCCGTCACCGCGCTGATTCACGGCATGGAGATGATCGCAGTCTGCTGTTCGCTGGTGATGCTGGGGCTGATCCCGATGGTCGGATATGACGTCTTCTGGCAGCTGCACAGCCACTTTAAAAAGCTGAAAATGTCGATGCAGGAGATCCGCGACGAGCATAAGCAGCAGGAAGGTGACCCGCACGTTAAAGGGCGCATCCGGCAGCAGATGCGCGCCGCAGCGCGACGCCGAATGATGGCGGATGTGCCGAAAGCCGATGTCATCGTCACCAACCCGACGCACTACTCGGTGGCACTGCAGTACAACGAGAAGAAGATGAGTGCGCCGAAAGTGGTGGCGAAAGGCGCAGGTGAGATCGCCCTGAGAATTCGTGAACTGGCTGCCGAACACCGCATCCCGGTTCTGGAAGCACCGCCGCTGGCGCGTGCGTTATACCGACATACTGAAATTGGTCAGCACATTCCCGGCGCGCTCTATGCCGCCGTGGCCGAGGTGCTGGCGTGGGTCTGGCAGTCGCGTCGCTGGAAGCGCGAAGGCGGCCTGATCCCAACCAAACCAAAAAACCTGCCGGTTCCGGCAGAGATGGACTTTGCAGGAGAGAGCAAAAACGATGGCTAATAACCTGGCCGCAAAACTACGTTTACCGGGCAACTTTAAAGATATGCAGTGGCAGGTGCTGGCCGGGCCGGTACTGATCCTGATGATCCTGTCGATGATGGTTCTGCCATTACCGCCGTTCATCCTCGATCTGCTGTTCACCTTTAACATTGCGTTGTCGATCATGATCCTGCTGGTGGCGATGTTCACCCAGCGGACCCTGGAGTTTGCGGCGTTCCCGACCATTCTGCTGTTCTCTACCTTGCTGCGTCTGGCGCTGAACGTGGCTTCAACCCGTATCATCCTGATGGAAGGGCATACGGGTGCCGCCGCGGCAGGACAGGTGGTTGAAGCGTTCGGTCACTTCCTGGTGGGCGGTAACTTCGCCATCGGTATCGTGGTGTTTATCATCCTCGTCATCATCAACTTTATGGTTATCACCAAAGGTGCTGGCCGTATCGCCGAAGTGGGCGCGCGCTTTGTGCTGGACGGGATGCCCGGTAAGCAGATGGCGATCGATGCCGACCTCAACGCCGGTCTGATCGGTGAAGAGGACGCCAAACGCCGCCGTGCCGAAGTGACCCAGGAAGCGGACTTCTACGGTTCGATGGACGGTGCCAGTAAGTTCGTTCGTGGTGATGCCGTCGCCGGTATTATGATCATGGTGATCAACGTCATCGGCGGCCTGCTGGTGGGCGTGGTGCAGCACGGTATGGATGTGGGTCATGCCGCAGAGACCTATACCCTGCTGACCATCGGTGATGGTCTGGTCGCGCAGATCCCGGCGCTGGTTATCTCTACCGCAGCCGGTGTTATCGTGACGCGTGTTGCCACCGATCAGGATGTCGGCGAGCAGATGGTCACCCAGCTGTTCAAAGATCCGCGCGTGCTGATGCTGAGCGCCGGCGTGATTGGTCTGCTGGGTCTGGTGCCGGGCATGCCGAACTTCGTCTTCCTGCTGTTCACCGCCGCCTTACTGGGTCTGGCCTGGTGGCTGCGCGGCCGCGAAATGCAGCCGAAGAAGAAAGTGGAAGTCACGGGCGGCATCGCCAAAACGGCGGACACGCCAGCCGCCACTGAAGCGTCGTGGACCGATGTGCAGCTGGAAGATACGCTGGGCATGGAAGTGGGCTATCGCCTGATTCCGATGGTCGATCATCAGCAAAACGGTGAGCTGCTGGGACGTATCCGCAGTATCCGTAAGAAAGTCGCTCAGGATGTCGGTTTCCTGCCGCCGGTAGTGCATATCCGCGACAACATGGAGCTGCCACCGGCACGCTATCGCATCCTGATGAAAGGGGTGGAGATTGGCAGCGGTGATGCCTATCCTGGCCGCTGGATGGCGATTAACCCGGGCACGGCTGCCGGAAGTCTGCCAGGCGAAGCGACCGTTGATCCCGCCTTTGGACTGGCGGCGGTCTGGATTGATAGCGCGCTGAAAGAGCAGGCACAGATTCAGGGCTTTACCGTGGTTGAAGCCAGTACCGTGGTGGCAACCCACCTTAACCATCTGATTGGCCAGTTCGCCAGCGAGCTGTTTGGCCGTCAGGAAGCGCAGCAGTTGCTGGATCGTGTGACTCAGGAGATGCCGAAGCTGACCGAAGATCTGGTGCCGGGTGTGATCTCGCTGACCACCCTGCACAAGGTACTGCAGAACCTGCTGGTGGAGCGGGTGTCGATTCGCGATATGCGCACTATTATCGAAACGCTGGCGGAACATGCGCCGGTGCAGAGCGATCCGCAGGAGCTGACCAGTGTGGTGCGTGTGGCGCTGGGCCGTGCGATTACTCAGCAGTGGTTCCCCGGTAATGACGAAGTGCAGGTTATCGGGCTCGATTCCACGCTGGAGCGCCTGCTGTTACAGGCGTTGCAGGGCGGTGGCGGACTGGAGCCGGGTCTGGCCGATCGGCTGTTAAGTCAGGCACAGGCAGCATTGCAACGTCAGGAGATGCTGGGCGCGCCGCCGGTACTGCTGGTCAATCATCCGCTGCGTGCGCTGCTGGCGCGCTTCCTGCGCCGCAATCTGCCACAGCTGGTGGTGCTCTCTAACCTGGAGCTGAGCGACAACCGTCAGATCCGCATGACTGCCACCATCGGAGGCAAATAATGCGCTGGCTGGTGATGGCATTCGTGATACTGCCACTGATGGCGCAGGCGGCCGGTGGTGCCTGGAGTGCTTCGGCCAATGGGCCGCTGCTGGCTAACCGCGGCAGCTGGCAACGGGCGCAGCCGCTGACGCCGCCCGCCGACATTGGCGGGGAGGTCAGCGTCGTTAACTGGCGTTATCAGCTGAGCAGACCGGCTCCGTCCGGCCTGCAGGTGCGGCTGTGCGGCGAACAGCGCTGCACTTCCCTGGAGGGGGCCAGCGGCACCACGCGCGGGCTGGCACATCTGAGCGCCGGTGAGACCCTGCATATGGTGTTTGGTTTTGCCGGAAGCGGGGCGCTGCCACCCGGATTACGGGTGGTGAGCAGTGAAGTGATGGTCAATTACGAGTAAGGGTATCGTTGCTGAATTGACTGAAGGCGAGCCGGAGATCGCCTCCTGGCTCCTTTGTTACGTAATGACCCTGGCTGTAAACCGATGCTAACCCTGCCCCAGCCGCTGACAGATAATTGGCCCGTTTCAAATCCCGTCATGACCAGTGCGTTATAAAGCTTTTCACGCCAGCTGATTCTCTTTCTGCGCCAGAAAATCCTTCAACGGTGTTACGCGACTGATCTCCTCCTGTGCCCTGGCATCATGCATCACTTCCCAGATATCGACACTGTTTTGCAGATTAAGCCAGAACTCAACGCTGGTTTCGAAGGCTGCAGCCAGCCTGAAAGCCATATCCGGCGTCAGCTTCCGGTTATTGTTGACCAGGGCGCTGACCGTGTTGCGGTGCACTTTGAGCATCTCCGCTAAGTCGAGAATCTTCAGGCCGGTTGGCTCCAGATATTCGTAAAGTAATATGTCACCGACAGTGGTCGGTTTGCGGGTCGCCTGGTTCATAGTCTTGCTCTCTTTATTACTGACAGAGGTTGATGTGTTACATGCTGTCTTACTGCGCCTGATGCAGCCAGGCTCAGTTTTCATCGCTTGTGCATTTTATAGCTATGAGCATCCAGATAAAGGTCAACGGCCTTACCTTCTATCCATTTAAAGATCAGCCGATATTGCTCATTGACCCTGATTGAAGCATATCCCTCGAGAGGCGGGTTTAGCTCCTCATAACGATTGCCAGGCGGCGACCTTAAATCCTTATAGCTAATCGCCGCATTAATGATGTCGAGCTTTCGCGCCAGCGCTGATGAGAGGCTTGACGGTATTCTTTTGGAAAATTTGCCATATAAAAAATAATCCTTAAGCCAGTCATCCCTGAAACTTTCAATATTCCTTAACGTCGCCACCTCATTACCTCCCTGTATAACACTGAAAACAATTTAACGCACCGAGGCACAGTGCGCAAGTGCGTAGTTTGTATTCAGGCGTTCACCCCCTTCATTCCCTCCTCAGAGTAGCGACCGCCTTTAACCTCAATCTGCTGATGAACAGCATCCAGCAACCGGACATCTTCCTCTTCCAGCTCGATATCTGCGGCCTGCGCGTTTTCAGTAAGGTAAGCGATCTGTTTGGTGCCCGGTATCGGCACAATTTTGTCATACTGGGCCAGTAGCCAGGCCAGCGCAATCTGCCCGGTGGTGGCGTGATATTTCTCAGCCAGTGGCGTCACCGCGTTAAGAAGCTGGAGATTGTGATCGATATTTTCCTGCCGGAAACGGTCATTATTTTTGCGGAAATCACCCTCGGCAAAATCGCTGTTTTTACGGTATTTACCCGTCAGGAATCCTCTGCCCAGCGGCGAATAGGGCACCAGTCCGATACCGAGCTTTTTCACCATAGGGAGAATCTCCTCTTCGATGTCACGCGTCCAGAGTGAATACTCCGTTTGCAGCGCGGCCAGCGGATGGATCGCCTGCGCCCGATTCAACGTTGAAGCCGACGCTTCACACAGCCCGATCCGGGCAATCTTTCCCTCCTGCACCAGACGGCTGAGACACTGCATGCTCTCCTCAATCGGTGTCGCCGGACTGATCCGGTGCAGATAAAAGAGATCGATACGCTCAACGCCCAGCCGTTTCAGTGATGCATGGCAGCAGCGGGTAATGTAGTCCGGCTGGTTGTTGATGGTGCGGGCATAGGCCTCGTCAGCAGGACGTTCAATGCCACATTTGGTGGCCACGGTGAACTTCAGCCGTTCGGCCCGATTGAGCCCGGCAAGAAACTGACCTATCAACTGCTCGTTGTGACCGCGACCGTAAAGATCGGCGGTATCGATAAAGGTGATATCCAGATCGCGCAGCTTATTGAGCAGTTGCAGGGAATGACAGTCATCGGTCTGACCATAAAATTCGCTGAGCCCCATCGCGCCATAGCCGATTGCGCTGACGTCCAGACCCTGAGTTAACGTTCGCTTTTTCATTGTCGCTCCTCGTATGTGAGACGCGATTGTTTCACTCCGCGTGAAAGCAATGAATTGCTCTTTCCGTCATGCAAAAAAGGTATCAGGCGAATGAAAGGGCTTCAGACATACATCCGGCATGTCGCTACAGTAATATCTCAACAACAGGCTGAGCGTGAATAAGAAGTAAGAAGAGTGTGGTGGTGCTTCGCTCTGTTTCAGCGGCACGGCATCATGCGGACTTTATCGCATTCCCGGGATGAGAGAGTTCTCTCAGCGCATTGAGAACGGCCTCATTTTTTTCATCGGCGCGAATCGCCGCGTAAACATCAATCGCCAGCTGCTGTGCCGCATCTTCTGTCAGCGGGCGGTAACAGAGACCTGCCTGATTAAAGGTGCATTTTGATTGCGGCATCAGGGCGAACCCTTTACCTCTGGCGATGTGTGACAGCATCAGCAGGGAATCGTCCGGCTCTCTCACCCGTTTCAGCGTGACGCTGAGCGTGGCGAAGTAGCGCTCGCATTTATCGAAAAACAGCGGATTGGCGCTGCGGGCAAACCAGAACAGCGGCAGATCGGCCAGCGCTTCCAGCGAGACCTGCTCCGCCACACTGGCAGGATGCGCCGACGGTATGGCTATCAGCAGCGGCTCACGGTAAACCCAGGCGTACTGAACGGTCTCTTCCGTATCCGACCCCTTTTCTCCGGTGAGTATTAAATCCAGACTGTTTTTGGCCAGGCTTTGCAAAAGCTGAGGGGAGGTCAGGCGGGGCATTTCCATTTCATCGCTGGCATGAAAAGCGGCGAGCTGCCGGTTAAGTGGCGAAATCAGTTCAAAGTTCAGCGTGCGGGTCAGCCCGATGCGTAGCCGTGCCGCGGCGGGCTGCGCATCCTGCTTCAGGGCATTCAGCGCAGTCAGGATCGCTTCCGCTTTCGCGACCAGCGCACGGCCAGAATCGGTGAGCGTTACCTCATGGGTCGTGCGGCTGAACAGCGAGTGGCCCAGCAGATCTTCCAGACTCTGAATCTGACGGGTCAGCGGAGGTTGCGTCATGCTGAGACGTTCTGCGGCCCGGCGAAAATTCAGCTCATGCGCAACAGCCAGGAAGCACTGTAACTGTTTTATGGTGGGAAGGTGGCTGCTGATGAGGTGCGCGGCTACAGACATAACACCATCCTGCTGCGAAGATTTGGGGGATTCAGAGCGGATATACGAATTCAGCAACGGAGAGGGAAACCCCTCTCCGTTTCAGAGATTACATGCGCTCGACGGTGTCGATGCCCAGCGTATCCAGGCCCTGCTTCAGCGTCTTCGCGGTCAGCGCGGCCAGCTGCAGTCGGCTCAGACGTGTTGTGTCTGATTCTGCGGTGAGAATCGGGCAGTGCTCGTAGAATCCGGAGAACAGACCGGCCAGATCGTAGAGATAGGCACACATCACGTGTGGCGTGCCGTCACGAGCGACCTGAGTAATGACCTCTTCGAACTGCAGCAGACGGGTGGCCAGCTGCGCTTCACGCTCTTCGCTGATCACAATCTCCGCATCCAGCGAATCGGCATCAATGCCCGCCTTGCGGAACACGGAGAGTACGCGGGTATAGGCATACTGCATGTAAGGCGCGGTATTGCCTTCGAACGCCAGCATGTTGTCCCAGTCGAAAATGTAATCGGTGGTACGGCTTTTTGACAGGTCGGCGTATTTCACCGCGCTGATGCCAACCACTTCCGCCAGCGTTTTCACTTCCGCTTCGCTCATCTCCGGGTTCTTCTCACGCACCAGCGTGTAGGCACGCTGATAGGCTTCATCCAGCAGATCGGAGAGCTTGATGGTGCCACCGCTGCGGGTTTTGAACGGACGGCCATCTTTGCCCAGCATCATGCCGAATGCATGGTGCTCCAGCGGCACTGATTCCGGCACATAACCCGCTTTACGGACGATAGTCCAGGCCTGAACCAGATGCTGATGCTGACGTGAGTCGATGTAATAGAGTACACGATCGGCTTTCAGCGTTTCGTAACGATATTTCGCACAGGCGATATCGGTGGTGGTGTAGAGGTAGCCGCCATCCTTTTTCTGGATGATGACGCCCATCGGTTCACCC
>PVMI01081720.1:2348-13909 GCA_008528875.1 Aulacorthum solani
TTATAGGTACGCGTTTGTATATTATTTATGTGTGTGTGTGTGTGTGTGGGTAAATGTGAAACTGGTGGACGGCATTATTCGCACACGCGAAACAAAAGGATCCCGAGCTATAAATCAACAAGTTTGCTGTTTCGCGGCCGGCGGACAGCAGCAGTTCGGCGCGACGTCGGTATGTAGTCGTACTTATGTATATACACACACACACACACACACACACAATATACATAATATATATATATATATCGGGAGAGAGAAGCACTCCGAACGGGGCGGTATTGGGCCGGAGGAGCTGGGCACATTATAATAATAAATATAATATATAAACGAAAAAAGAAACAGTGAATATATATAATAATAATAATAATAATAACGATATAATATATAGAATAATAATAAAAAAACTAAATGCTCCGGTGAATGAATAATGTATAATATATATTATATACGTCGATATGTATGCGTGTANNTATGTTCACCTACCTACGCGCAAAATACGTATATTATGTATATATATATGTATGTGTGTGTGATAGGTATATATGAAATAACTTGTGTTACGATTTATTATTGTCGTCGGCACGGAATAAAAAATAAAATAAATGTATACGTAATATGGGTGGTGTGTGTGTGTGTGTGAGAGAGAGAATAATCGCGATTTGCATCTGTGCGGGAGATTCCGATGTCGCGAATAATTACGCGTTTTGCAAAACGGGATCGGCAAGGGCGGCGGGGAAGATACGAAATAAAAAATTGTCTTTACGTCTTACACGAGAACGTTATTTAAGCGCAGTGACATTTATTTTACGGATTCTCGAGTCGCTCCTGCAGGCATGGCGTATATACGAGTACCTACACACACACACATACTGGTGCGCGAGAGTGAGAATATTAATAATTATTGGGTATCATCACATGGATGGGTATACGTATAATCACGCGTGTATCATTTGAAGAAGGAAAATACGATTTGAATATCGATTCCGACGTTGAGCCACCGCCGCTGATCGCTTTGGGAGCATACCACCTCTGCTATTACCTACTCATATCATATCATATTATCCGCCACCATGCATATCACCTAGTGCACCTACACGTACCCACAGGCATATATACCTATTAAAATATGATGCTCGTATATACCTACACATGTGATATTATTTAATATAATATGCGCGTTTTGCCGCTGCTTCTGGTGCGCGTTCGTGTTTAATGTATATTATTATTGTTATTGTTATTGCGCTCATTTGTTTGACATATTATCGGACATTGTGTGTGCATAGGTATTTCTACACATTTTGCCATTATTATAATATAACGGCTGTACACAGGTACACCGGTCGGTAATTAACTCGAACAATAACGCTGTGATTTCGTTTGTTTTCCACTGATTAATAATATCGGGCATTATGAATAATGGTCGATCCCGGACGAGAGGTGCTTTGAAGACGCACATCATATTATACATTTAACGCACGTATGCCTATTTTGTATGCATAATAATATAAATGTTTGTGTACGACCGCACACAATAATATGGGTACGCATGTATACGGTATATGCCTACATAATACGGTGCTGCAACAGTGTATTAATAATTATCGATTTCGTACGCAGACGATAATAATATAATATATTATAAAATCATTTTTTTTTATTCGTTTATTGTTTCGACACGCGTTTTTGCATACTGTATTTTTATAGTTTACCGTGGACATTATTTTTTATACCACACGTAATAACAATAATTCAATGCCGATGACGTACGAGAGATAGTTGGTATTGTAATAATATTGTGTATACGCTCAGTGATTTCGTCGCGATTGATTTGGCGGTACCTACAAAATAATAATGTATGCGCTTGCAAGAAAATAATAAATAAAAAAACAATTTTTTTTTTCAACAGCGGATCGCCATTAATACAATACCCGCGCACTGCATATAACAGCAGTGAGTACGTTAAATTTTCTGAAAATTCCATTGTTTTTCGGTATACATTGTAAAAATTGGGGAGGCACTAGAGCCCTGCAGTATAGTTGCAGGGGACCGCTACAGCGCGATCAAACATATCATTATGCATTTTATTTAAGAGTATTATTGGTGAAGCCGCGCGGCGCGCATTGTTCGACGAATTTCAAGTACAGGATTTTTTTCTCCTTACAATTATACACGAAACCCTTTCACTAAACAATATCGGAATGTGTAATGTCTATTGTATATTATATTGTGGTTAATTAAAAACAAAAAAATTCCACTTGTGGGATCCGTTGATAGTATGAGCTACGATGTATAAAACGTACCTATTTAAAAAGGGGGTAGGTACGGCCGCTGTATATCAAAAATTCCTAACGATAAAATAATTATTTCGAATTAATTTGTACATTGGTCGGTACACCGCGAATCACGTACCCATATAGATGTATATATGTGATATTCATAAATATCGTAAATGACCCGCTATTAAAATGTTATATATGTGTATACTGCAGGTACATTTTAAATTTAATTAACGGGGTCATGAACAGCCTCGTGATTTATATCTGTGATTTTTAATCGTTCCTCATGATTGCGTTACGCATCACAATATTATACAACGTGTGTGTTATAGCGTTTTTATAATTCGACATTCAAATAACATTCAAGTGTCGTGTTGGAGAAAAAAGTATCCCATTAGGTCCGACTCGTAGTGTACGCGAATACAATGTATACCTTATACTCGGTGCATAACATTATACTGTCGTGTATATACCATTAATATTTATCATACATGCAATCGATTCGCGAGGAAAATCTAAATAATCGAATCCTCCAATAACGCGTAGGTGTATAATGTTAGCCTCTGTTTTCGTTCATAATATCATATTGTTATGTCATTATACGACGTATACCTATTTATAGTATTATAATTTATAATCTTACTGTCGAATCGTATATTTTCGTGTAGTTTTTGTGAACCGCATATTCGGCACTATATATGCGAATAAGCGATAACAATAATGTATAAAACTTTATTATTTTTTATTTTTATCGACACGAAACGGTCAATATATACACGCATAGAACACCTGTAGAAAAAAAATTAGTAGCGACTGTAATATGGTAATACCGTGGTAACCGTGTCGTGAGTGATCTGAACCTGTATGGTTTACCGCTGGTGTAGTACAAGCGAGATCTATCAATTGTCATATTCATCTCATTTCAAAACAGAGAAAAAAATACTTACTAATAATTTATAAAAATGTAGAAACCAATTACCTTATTAAATTTTAATTTACCAAAAAAAGTTGTGATATTAAAATGCTTTAACCAACATATAGAAGTACCAGATAAAGTAACAATAAATGTAAACTACTCATTGGTATCGTGTTCATAAAATCTATGAAGATCGAGTCATTATAATAGAAGAATGCATACATAGATACCCGCCGCTATTGCATCACAATTGCAGCCTTTCAATAAAAATTCAAACGCCATTGAAACATTGTATATGACATTTTTGTTTTGCGATATACTCCATAAACGTAGTGTGGATCCCAGTTTGTGGGTCCATACAATTTTCTCAACTATGGGTCCATCATAAATCCAAAAGTTGATTCAAAGTTGTGTATGCTTTCCATTTTTTCCATGTGGATGGTGCAGTTCCCTAGTTGTCCTTTTATCATAATTGTGGGCAAAATGGTTTTCCAATTTCCTAATCCCGTGGTTATAGTATAGTTATAGTGATTGCAAGTAGACCAATGTAACAATAAGTCATAAATCTCAATAAGTACGAGTATCTCTTACGACACTGCGGTGTCCATAGATAGCTAGTGCCTATTATGCGCGACCTTAAAAAGTTAAAAATAAAGTTTTAGATCTACTCCTCGTGAGGCATAAAAAATTGTCGAACCGAAAAATACATAACAACATAGTACACCTCAGCAGTATAATTTTATACATCGTATATATTAAATGTGCACTGAAAAATAATGACTTATTCATCTAAGGTTTTATTTTTTTTATGTCATATTCGTATGACTTAGTTTACAAACATGTATATATTATTATGTTGGATTTTTTTGTCTCCCTCATATTATACCAAATAAAAAATTACATCGAAACGCTTACGTAGCTCGTGTTTCACGCAACGATGGTGGGAATAATATAATTTTGTGTTCGGACGACTATTATAATAAAACGTTGTCGGGTCGATAAGCAGCGATTCGAAATCATCGGGACGGGCGGGCGGCAAAGATTCGTGCCTTAATATAAAAAATAAAAACTAAATACTATCCACCTATAATATAGTCTATGACGTATAGTATATATATACTTGCATATCCTCGCGCGACTTCATTCACAACGCAACGGGTTTTATTCATTTTTTTTCCAACTCGTTACTATCGCAAGGTTAGTATTATTATATATATTATAATATAGTGTTCACGCACGGTTTGTTCGAAAAACGTTTTCGAACACATTTGGCATTTTGCGAGACCGCACGTCATTGCGGAGAATCACTCGGCCCACGTACACTGTACACTCTACCTACTTATAATGTGTTTTATATAACATTACCGCCTGTACCTATAATATTATTATAATTTAATATTATATAGGTATGTAGTGTATCGGTTCGTTTTATACATACCGACGTTGCGGCGGAGGACGGACGCGGGTTCAAGTTCAGTACCCCTCGTTTGCCGTTATATTATAATATATTGTTATTATTCATCGTCCAGAATATGCTACCAATAGGGAAATTAGAAAACAAAAAATCGTTACAAAACGAAATACTTCGAATGGCAGCGACTGCAGCAGTCGTGTGCTGCAGTTGCGGAGAAAGCCCGGCCAATAACAATCGTATATTATATATTACATGTATTGTGTAAAAGTCCCGATACCTATCTGCCGGCGTTCACATACACACACTCATATATAGGCCTACACGAGGATACGGTGAACTAAATGCAGTGTGTCGTGGAGACTTGTCGTCGTCGTCGCCGACTCTGCAGCGCCAGGAATTATTCACCGGTGCAGTGCCGCACACAACAACAAGTGTCCGCGTGTGCGTGCGTGTCCATTCGGTACGGAATTCCAGTGCACTCCGGATGATAATAATAAATTTACATATGTGTGCAGCGCCGCCTTGGTCTGGACCATGTGAACGAAATGGTATGCGCCGACCACCACCTCACCGGAGCTACTCTGTGCAGAGCACATATATTATAATAACCGATCGACCTATCTGTTCCGTTCCACATACACACGAATATACTAATATACTATATATATATATACACACAATAATTTATGCATAAATTATGATGTACACAATACACACACACACACGCGCGCGCGCATATCATAGTTGTTACAACACAATAATATATTATAAGTATAACGATTTATATCTTATAATACGTTATATAGTATTAATTATCACGGCTTTAAATAGTATATTATAATAAATTATGGCTGCCAGCAGTTTGTACATTTTTGTTCTCGCCGCACACATCACTAATCATTTCATTAACAATTTAATTAATAACGAATATTACAATTAGCAAGACGACCGCCGCGCGACACGCGTTAACAGTTTATACGAATAATTAGATTCTCTCTGTGTCTATCTATATACCGACCTAATGTGTATATTAGTGTATTACGACCGTCTATAATAGTTATTAAACATTTACTGCAGTCATCACTATATTTTTTAGACTTGTTGATGTATATATTATATACATTATAATACAGTTTGTAACGGACGAATCTGCAATAATAATAATAATAATTATAGTTATGTAAATAAAAACTAATGATAGGTGTGAAATAATAATAATATTATTCCTTATTATTATGCAGGTATATTGTATAATCTATATATTATATACCTACATAAAATATTGTTAAATGCCATTTAGCTATTTGCTATATAGGTATACCGCGCGTGCGGTCTAGTTTGTTCATTGTTTGCATGTATACCTAATATGTATTTTATTTGATCGATTATCGCACCAATTTTACATAATATATTATTATAATATTACGCACGTTGGATTCTAGTTGTCTGTAGTATTTCTTGGATTTTGTCGAATAAACGTTTTATTTGGGATTCCCACGCGGACATCAGGAATTCACATGTTTTCGTGTTTCAACACGTTTGACGCTAAATACTAAATTTTAATCTGAAACTGGAATTTATTCAGTGAACGAAAAACTAGTGTTAAAATTATATAATATTTATAATAAAACAATATTATAATGCAGTGTACAAGAATAAAATTGTATTAAATTCAAAATATTATAGCAATATACTTATAACTTACCTGGGGTTGCCATGCGTCCCCGTTTTGACAATTATTAATAACTAATAATATGTTCGTTGTTTTCATGCTCCCTACGACGGGACAGTCCTCGTTATCACTTACCTATCTCTAAATTTTGTCGGTTAATAATTCCGATTTGTAACGTTGAGTTAGTTTCTTCCCTCTTCCGAGGTTTCTTCCTTACAAACGTATGCTGACCATTGTGAGTGATATTCTGAGTTGTTTTTCATAATTTTCTGGAAAACTCTTTTAAGACCCAAAAAATGACGATAATTTATTTCTCCATCTACGTGTTCAGTTCATAATATATTCACAACCACTGCTCTGGAATCAATAACCAATGTTATAATATAACTGTCAACTGCAGTAGAACTCAATACGAATATAATATGACATTAAATAAATGAATGATCATTGTGAAGAAGGGTATATTATATTTATTATTCAACGGAAGTATAATGTTCGGCTGAGCGTAGGAGTTAAAAAAAAAATAAAAACTCATACGTAAGACCTATTTTATTGAATAAGAAATAACGTGAGTCATAAGTAAATGTCACTGCGGTTCTAAATAAAATAAACTATAAAATATCAAATTAACACTTTCATATCGTTTAAACTATTCTTTGAATACTCTTGACAGTAATATTGTATTAAATCGAGTTGACAATGAAAACAGTTTTATCAATGTTCAACGCGGTCACACAACAACTACAGGGATAAGAAATTATACAGAATTATTATTATTATTTTTTTAATTGTATTAATGGTACAAGACATCGGCTGTCACCGAAGCAATTAGTCTAATGTTGAAATAATATTTACTTAGTTCGATCTTATAAATTATTTACAATTGAGTTTCTACAGTTTAAGATTAAATTTAATCGCATTGTTTGATTCGGTCGATTTTAGAAAGTCAATCTTGTTTGGTATTTGATTGTAGATCCGATCCCTGGAGTGCAATATATATTATTATTATAAATTGGTGAATCACTCATATTCTGTACATTTATACACAAATAAATATTATTAATTAACAACAAATTCTTCATCGCCGGCAGCGTTTTTAGATCAATATAATGATATACCATTAATGTGCGTTGAAGCTTAAGTGACACTCTTTATAAAAAATTCCTTATCCGACATAATCGTAACAAATACACAATACACTTATCTACTATAAAGATTAATCTTCTATTTTTTTTTCGCTAACGTTTCTGCGAACCGCATTTATTATAATTTACTATGAATTTTGATAAATTATTTTCAATTTTGACTTGGAATTTTCAAGATGTATTGAAATGTCAATAAATGAGGCTCCGGGAGGGGGGATCCACTGAGTGAGTCATTGAGATGTTGTCACTTTGAATTCTACTATAATAATAATATGATATCGTTAGTGATTGTGTTTTTAGAAATCTGCAGTTCTATTATAACCGAGCAACAATAATAATTATTCAAATAGTTAATCGTTTTTAAATGAAATTCAGTCAAGAATTGTATTATTTATATTGGAAAAAAAAGATTATCCGTGAACTGCGGTCGTAATAATTAACCATCGCATTATCCTACGTCTGAAATTAACATAATAATATTATTTGCACGAAATTAAACTAATGATCGATAGTCGATGGTAAATAATAAATTGACGTTTCTTATTTATTGTTTTTTTTATAATAAAATAGGTTTAAGCGACAGCGTAAACCCGTGTTCTTACAATACATCATTGGCAATGATTCATTGCCGTCTGTATAACTTCTCTGCAACTGACGATGGCCGCTGTAAACATATCACGATATTATCAGTGACACGAATCGATGTGTTGTACAGCGCATCAGCAGCGATACGAGTACCTATATATATATTGTTGTTAAATTCAATCATTTAACTCGTTATTTTCAAATCGAACGATGGGATATTACTGCAAATAATTCGTATTGTATTATGTATTAACAGTAAATATATATATATTAAATATAACGTTTTGTATTTAACAATATATTATGGTATTTTATCAAAACAGCTAGGTAGTGCGTTGTAAAAACGCGGTATTTTTTAATTTTTTTAGTAAACGGCTATTAAACTTTTTACAATACCGGTGTATTAAATTGTAGTAGGCATAATAATTTTTATTTTACTGTATTGTACAAATATAAAAATTTATTAAAAATTTCCCTACCGGTTTTATAAGGAGGTACCCTATTATTATCACACAAAATATTTTCAACGTTCCTTTATTTTAAAAATGACGAAAATTGTACAAACATTGTTCGTTTAAAATACGATGCAAATTAACATTTTAACAATGATTTACAAGCACAAAACACACGAACATAATAATTGTGTTTTTTCTTTTTTGCATAAAATAATTCTCAGCGGTGTGCCGTGTATAATACCCCATTCGATACGTCGCATGTGTATATATGTATTTTACAAATTCACATCACTATAGATAACTATTTACAGAATTCCGGTTGTTTAAAAACTACAATACTGAATACAAATAGGTCCTTTCTTGATTTATTTCTTCGAGAATAATATAATAATAATAATATGTGTAAGATAAATAAATACATTATGAACAAAATGGCCGAGTCGTACTTGAAATAATAACGATTATTTATGGCATCTATATATTCTATAATGTACTCATAAGTTATGATATTATTGTATATTTTGCGTGTATTAGGATATCTATTGTATATGCGTATAATATACAACAATAATAATCATGCATCGTGACTGCAGCTACAGCAATGTACAGGATGAGTCATCAACGACGCTCACCCTTTTCAATATAATAATGCAGTCATTTAATGTCTGATTTTCGGAATATTTAAGTATGCCTAATGAAAGTATACTTAGATTATACTCTCGAGAGTGTTTGTANNCTACTTAAAGGAGTCTCCCGCGGACAAACCCCTTTTCTACAGTAGATGATTTTACAGATAATTTTTCTGAAAATGTTGACGTATCAAATCAAAATTTGGACTAGTAGCTTTTGAGTTGTTTTACACAGTGTACTAAGGATATTATATAGGCCAATCGTAATGGATTTGGAAGTAATAAAAACTATATGGTAATTTGAAAATGATAGTAAATTTATATCAATTTGTCAATATTTATAATTTGTGGAAATGGACAAGGGCATGTATCCTTAATGTTAATTTTATAATAACTGAAAAACTACTCGTTTGGATTTCGAATTAAGCACGTAAACATTTAAGAAAAAATTATCTATACTAAATAATTTGCATTAAAAAAGGGGAGAAGTGTTTTCATTTAAAAAAAAAACAGGAGTTTGTATCTTCACAGGATACTCCTTTAGTAGGTATATTTAAAAATTCCAAAAACCATAATTTGAGTAATTTTATTTTAAAATGAAAAAAATGGAAATATGTTTGGTCAATCACCCTGTATACATCGTATTTACATTATGAGAACTCGGCTATATATAAGGTACTCCTACGCAGTTTATTCGATTTCGCTCGCGTTGGACACGGTTTTGTTGAGATTGTGAGGTGTATACTGTACAAGCATTTTAGTATATACATCATCTATACATAGACGTATGTGACTATATGTGTAAATAAATCGAATGCTGGCCATCATAAATTATATTCCGGATCGACTGCTTTGGGATTGAAAAAAAAACTTTAATCCATTTTAATCCGAATCACTGTTACCGATCAGGAATCCGGTATTTTTTTTAAAAATATTAAACCTATAGCCCCACGTGTATGATATATCATACTTAAAATGTTTAAACCTTTAATTTTAGTTTTATTTTGACGATTACCTATTTTTTTTTTTTATTCCCAGCGATCGTTATTAAAATAATATGCGCGTTTTAAATGTTATATTATTTTATACGTAGGCACTTATTATAATGAGCACGTTTAAAACTGTGAAGTGTACAAATATCCGAACAGAGATCACTGTTCAATGGTCTCTTATTGCGAGTTTTTATAATATTATTGTTGTTCAAAATAATTTTAAACGAGAAAACATCCCAACGTGTACCCAAATATTTACCATGTTACGACGAGTATTATAGTACCTATTATCTTATCCAACTGATCCAACATCATTATGACGGTGACCACAAACGCTAATGCATAATATACACCTAAATAATATATTTATCACATCATCCCCAGGTCCTCCATTAGCAGTCACTCGCGGTAAGATAAGTCGTCGAGACTTACCGAATACAATTATTATTATTAAATGGACTGATGTGTAATTCGATCGCCGAAACGGCTTGGTCATTCGAACGGAACGCGGTCGATCGGCCTATACCCATATCAAATTTCAACGACGTTTCTCTGGATGTACCTACTACGAGATTAATTCTATTTATAAATGTTTTTTTATCGACGAGCGGTGGGTCCGGTGTTAATAAGTCCGTTTAAATAGTTTCGGTCGGATTAATCGCCATTCCTACGCTGTGATTAATCGACTGCACAGTATAATTCTAAACAGCGCGCAGTCATTTAAAGAACGATTATGTTGTGGTTAAATGGTTGATATTATGTTCAGTAATAGGTATTAATTATTCATTATTATAATAGGCGCGTACTTACGGTATTGCGCGTGGTTATTACAAGCACTCGGCACTTATTTTATTATATAGGTACGATTTATGATAACGCGCGATGCTAATAAATCGTTCATTTCGACCAAACAACTAGAGAGTTTAAAATCACGAGATTTTAATGATATTAAATTGCACACTCGTGAAATACCGGAACAACTCTGTGAAGATAATCGGAAATGTATTCCAATAATCGCACGGCCGGAAAACAACCGGTACATTATTATCCCGAGAATAAGAAATCTCTATTACTGCATTAGGTATACGATCTAAAATATTTGTTGCAATATTAGGTTTTTTCATTTCATTCCGTGCGTAGTTGGTACAGGCAAACCAAAAAATACTCAAAACTCAAATAATATGATATCAATACGACCAATAATGAGCGTTCAACTCTCTTCAATGGTACCTACATTAAAAAAAAATGTCAATTTTAAATTATCAGATATAAAAATATGCTCAATCGACAAGACACAAATCCGACGAGACAGCCCTGGCACCATACGTTGTATATCATTATTATCACTTGTATTTTGTTAATGCGTTTCCGGGGTAAACGGATGTGCGCACAGCCCGAATAATGACGATCGAGTCAGGAGGACTGTGATGTATAACCGATCGCGTACACAATCATAATATTATACGTCTACATCAGCTAT
>PVMI01081720.1:13918-24363 GCA_008528875.1 Aulacorthum solani
TAAACACACCACTATGGAGGCACTATTTGTTTGTTCGTCAGCATAAACAACAATTACACTACCGACCGAGAAGGCTGTTTCGGGCATGCACGCACCGAGCGTTTACACATGTATATGATATACGGTTTAAACGCGATAACAACGAAAAGGGAGAACCGTTTGTGAGGCTTTTCCGCTCCGAGCCGCCCGAGCTTTGTGTTTATACTCATTAATTAAATAATTTACTATTAGTATGTGTGTATGTGTGTGTGTGTAAAGGGTCGAGACTCGCGAGTGGCCGGTCGTGTGTGCACACGATATTTAATACTCGGCGACGATTATTTCGTTAACCGCCAATTTCGATTTAACAACAATTATTATTCGCTACACGAAAAATTAAAACGACCAAGAGACGAATAAATGCCGCGCCGGAATTTTATTATAGTGGCGGAAGGACGAGAACAACAAAGGGAAACGGAACTTGGCGCTGAACGTGTATCTATATTATACATATGTATACAGAGTGATTCACCAGGCATGTTCACTACATTTTTTTCGTATATTGGATTCCTTTTTTCAAACGAGTATCACTCTGTTAATTATTGATAATCATTTTTGATGTACCATAGTTGAAATTCAAACTAGAAGTTTTTGAGTAATTTCACTGAGCGTATACTTATAGGATATTGGTCCGTGAAAATGGGTTTGGAAGTCATGCTCCCCCCTGGCTATGATGATTTGAACATCTTAGGAGTACTGTTCCACAAACATGGTCCAATTTGTGAAAATTGTTCGAGTATATAATAATTAATACTTTAAGTTCCAAAATCGGAATCTCAATCAATTCATTGTTATACGAACAAACGGGGATGATGAGCGTGAGCTTGGCGAATCGCTCTGTATATTATACTCGGGTGTTTGTACTTACGTTTTACTCCTCGACCCCGATAATATATATTTTATAATATTGTAGTATAATACAGTATAGAGTGACTTCCGGCAAGAGGAAGCCAGCATTTTATAATGAGATTGTGTCTGGATGACGTTGCTGCGCGCTAAAGCACGTTTTTGAACGCACTAAAGTCTCGGGCTCCGAGGATACCGCTACTCGTCGTATTCTACACTTCGAAGTCGAGTCCTGCTCCTTCGCTGAAAAATAAAAACAGCCACGACGAGGGTAAACGTATTAACGATTCCACAACCGAGCCCCGGGGAAATAAACATGTACACGTTAAAAAAACGAGTGTCCTGCGGGTGAGAGTAGGAGGACCGGGAAATGGTAATTTATGTACCATGACTCACCTACACAATATAATAATAATAGTATGCGTCTGCAGAGTGTCCGTATCGCTCCGTCGTATATAGATTTGTATATTACATATTGTGTATATATTATTGCTTTGCTTTGTGTGTTCGGCGGTGTATTTTTTTTACTTTTCGTATTCTCGTGTCGATACCGTTGTTCGGCCCGGCCGATATTAGCCAAAACGGCGATCACCGAGTGCAGGGAGGTGGGAGGACGGGAGAACATTAAAATAATAAAGGTGGCAATCACGCGCACACGGCCTGGAAAATGGTTTTTTATATTTTATTTTTTTTTCTTCGTTTGGCCCACCCACGGCCGACGCACACCGTTCGCGATAATGTCGGTCGGTCGTCGTTTACGAACGCGATACACACGATTCACCGTCATTACGGCCGCCCCGTACCTCGCATATTATTTTCATATAATATATATATATATACGTTTTGTACACGTAGACGACTAGAGCTGAATAGTCCACCCGGTGTACCCATGCTGCAGTACTGTAGCCTACACACAACACGCGTAATTATTATTTCATTACCCACCCGAAAATAATGCGCTCGTGTTTATTATAATGCACCTAATAATACGCGTTGTTTTCACCGTTTCCACGTTTATTATTATCTAATAATAATAATAATATATACATTTTTATAGTCTGCAGCAGTCGTAGTCGTACCTATATTATAAACTATATACGAGAGTTTCGATACATCTCCCTCCACCGCCTCCTCCGAGCGGTCGGGCGACCTGTGTGGTCGAAAGACATTGTCACGAATCAACGGTACCTTTATATTATATATAAATATATACTTATTATTTATTATTAGTTATTACGTATACGATTCACCGTCGGCGGGTGGGTCATTAGCGTGTGCTGCGCGCGTTATTATATAATACGCATTACGGTGTGCCCCGCTGTAGTTGTTGTTGTTGTGGGTACGCGATTATTATCGAGAAAAATAGTCGGACTCGGCGAGAGAAATAGATCGACGGACGGTGTGTGTGTGTTCGTGTTCAGGAGAGATAGTGTGCGGGATCGTCGACCACGGACTTGATAAAGGATGTATTATTACTCGTATATGATGATAAAACGCTTACATAAAAGTTATAAGCAAACCTTTCTCCGCCAGACACGTCTTGGCAAGAGGAGTGGCGAAAACTCTCGACTAAATTAATCGAAAATAAAAGGCCAATCACCTTCCCCCCCAATCTAGAAACCTCACCAGAAAACAAGTTATATATATATATATATATAAACCGACTCAGAATTATTGGACACGCGTCTAATAGTCCACAGTAGTCGGTCACCCGATGTCAACCTCCTTCATGCAACAACTCTCAACCAAATAATTTCTAACTGAATAGCGCCAACTAGAAAGGGTAGAAATAGTACTATATTCCACTCGCCTGCACAAAGTTCATAGTCCTATTTTCTACAGCTTAGGTATTCATTCTAATCCGAAAATCACACACTCAAGATGAAATACAGGACCAAACAAAAACATTTTTAAGGTTGTTTTGTATATAAAAACCGAATATGTTTTAATAACTTAGAATACATATGTTTTTAAACGGGAAATAATCTATTTAATAGGTATTTATACATTTATTTGAATAAAACAAATATAAAAGAAATCATCATTCAGCTCACCATAAAGCTCTCTTCACAATAATTATATTGGAATTTCAGATTTGTTTTACACGCCACGATAACAGTTAACCGTAAGCATGAGTCATTTTTTTCATTGTGCTCGGGAAGAATATCACAATTTAAAACAAAATTCAGAAAAAACCTTTTGGTAAACTTTCAGGAGATCAGAATACCTTCTATAGATCAAAAATAGTGTGCTGTATTTTGCAGTTCAATGATCTCCTATAATATGTGCCGACTTCGCATTTAGTTTCTTTTGTGAATCGAAATCATATGTGCTTGGCTTTTGGATGCAACCGTTCGAATACTATCAAATCCGTATCGCGTACAATTTAAAAACCACCAGAGTGTTCGATATTTATGTATATATTTAGCCCAAGCTTAAGACTTGTTAAATGAGATTACGTTTTTACTCCAGCGGCCGTTGAAGCAGCATGTATAGGACGTTATAATATTAAGATAAATAAATAAAAAACTCGCATACTGTACATTTTAATATTATTATGATAAATTCTAACGAAAAACGGTTCTTTCGCCGTGTGCGCAACGTTCCACATAATATAACGTGCATTGTAGTAGTATAAACAAATTGACCGGCTTCCTGTTCCCTTGGTTCGACGGAGATTGGTGTTGATGTGTTTTTATCGAATCATATATCATATACTATTATTATGTGCTCTCGGGTTAGTGTGCGTGTGTGTGTGTGTGTGCAATTGAAACCCATTAGCTCCTCGGTTCTCGTATTATTATTATTATTAAACATGCGGCTGTAACTCGTAAACACAGCGTGATGTGCGGGGGCCCCAGCAGTAGATGATAATATATTATGACTTCTTATTTTTTTTCCTCTCTGGTCGCACACACGTTTGAGTATATTTCGTCGAGCAGCTTTATTATTATAATGCACCGTTGTCCTATTATAGGCGTGTACGATATATATATGTATATATATACATAATGATGATGATAATAATATTAATATTATTATATGGTAACGTGTGCAGTAGGTAGGTATATTATGTCTCTCCGCTGCCGGACCGGGCGAGAAGACGACGACACGAACGGTCGTCTTCGCGGTCTTGTATCAATCGTATATTACACGTCGTACATTTATGAAACACGTAATAACGAATAAATAATAATATTAAATCGTGTACGGTTATGGCCCTCCGCTGGTCGTTGTCGTCGTGTAGTCTTCGTGGACGGTCCCCGAAATTCGGTACACCTATACAACACACGACGACGCTCGGATCGCGTCTATATACTCGTATATTATTAGTGTTTATTACTCATCTGACTATAGGTGTACTTAAATGCACGATAGACGCTATGTTTAAATAATAATAAGATCTGAGTGTATGGTATATTGTATATATTATTATACTTGTCGGGTGACTTCAAGCGTTTTCTGTTAGGCTCATGTACCTCTAATTCTGAAAGCCGACCCTCTCTGCGGTCTGAAACATTATATAATATTAGTGATTATTGTGGCCATTTTCCTCAGAAAAAAAAAACAACAACAAATCTAGACTATTTTCTTCCAATACAAACACAAGAAATTGTCACCCACTCATTAATATAATTTTTTGACCATCAATATTGTTTTATGCATTTTTATGATCGAGTAAATAATTTAAAATTAAAATCATTGTGATCAGAAGTAGAATATTAATTTTTTACAATAATATAATGTGCAAATTATTTATTTATTTTATTTTAATAAATGACTCATTATACACGTAAAAAGACTTAAACCCTTATAAAATGCAATAAAATGTCCGCCAAAGTATAAATCTACGTACACTTTTTATAGCAAAATTGACTAATAACGAGTCAATTATATATAGATATGCAAACAAATAAAGTATCGTTCTGTTAAAACAAAATAAAAACTCGAATGTCTAATTTGGAGTATGTACAAATCATATCTTACCCCATGTAGACATAGGCGCTGATGAATTAAGTGTACAAATTCTGTATTTTTTAATGTGAAGACGACCGAAAGATTTTTAAATGAAAAACGTAATATAAGAAGTGTACTAACTTTCGAGATTTCAAACGTATGCCTAACTTGAAGCTATACAAATATTATGCTTTAAACTTCTATATAGACGAGTATAATATTATTGTACAATATATTCAATTCACAAAGCCTTTTTTTTTATCATAAAATTGTTGTATGAATAAAAAATACCGAGTGGGTTGAACCTCAGATAAATAGAATTCGTTATGTGTACTTTGTTGAACGGTTACCGAAAATGGCCAATTGTTAATGCGTTTGTAAAAAAAAAAAAATAGAATAGTCGTTATTGCATAATAATATGCGGTATATAGTTTCACTGTATTTAGGGCTTTCTTTTCCGTGTGCGGGCTTCACGTCCGTCGAAAGCCTATACAAAAAAAAAGTTTTTTTTTTAAAACGAATACCTTATAACCAGCTGATATTTCGCAGCATTTCGCAATTCCGTATCGTATATAATATCATAATATTATGGACAAAAAAAAAAAACGGGCCGAGAATCGTCCATCGCGACCTATATAATAATAGCATCGCTTCGTTATCACTCCTCTCCGTCTTCGTACCCGATTCAAAGATAATTTGCATTGTTGGCAGGCTCGCGAGTCGCGATGATGGCTCTTCTCGCATTCGGTGTAACGGGATCGTCGAAAACGATCATACATAAGTATTCAGCATTAAAAAATAAATCTAAAAGACGGATCTGTATTGTTCGTGTAGAGAGGAAACATTCAAAAAACGATTACGATCAGTGATGTATAAAAGAACATTTTTTCCCTCCAGATCAAGACGTTCAGCGCGTTATTATGTATATAGGTACCTAGCGTGCAGTACGCCTTTATGGGTAGGTACCTACAAATATATTGTTGACGAATTCGTTTTTTAAAAATGTACCGTGACAAAGGACGAGAATCTTGAATGCGTCCGACTAATTCCCAACGCCCTTAATTGACTTGTTTTTTCGTTCCAAAACGATTAGCCTCGTCGTACAATAATAATGTATATAATACTACACACATCATTCAAGCTAATACACACGATTCATGGTACACAATGAGCGACCTCGGACGCGTTTAGGGGAATCCGCGTAATACTCTCTCTTCATTCATTATTCGGGTGTACTAAACTATTATATTATTTAGGTACGGCGGTTTGTAGAGCGTTATAATATAATTATACTTACGAGAACTAACGCGTTCGCGGCGTAGGGGATTCGATTTATTAATGGACGAGATATCACGATACAATTGCAGTGTTTGAAGTCACGCATCTCAATACATTGTCGGATACACATCTGGTCCGGCTCTGCTCTGGCATTATAGTCTAGTCACAGATATCTCTGTGTATAGCGTGATTTTAATATTATATTTCTGTTATTACTATTATATTTATTTATGGGTAAGAACCCAATCACATCAGAATTATAATTTAGTACGTTAAATAAAGTATGTATAACATTTGTTAAGCAATAATTAATATTATAGTCGGGATATTATCATTGTCCGAAATTATATTGACATGTCGGCGAAATGTTTGATGGGGGGTTATAATATTATATTGTACTCGGCCTCGACACGTATCACCCACAATATTGAATACAAATATACTACGACTTATGTCTGTGTGGGGTATTATATTACACGCAATGAAAGCTCTGTGCAGACTACTATTATAGTCGCTGAAATTCTGTCCGCTATTGGGGAAGTTTCACTGTGTTATTATTTAAATGCTGCGTGACACTCGTGTCAATGCCCATGGTCCGAAACTATAATAGATCGTTTTAAACCCAATGCCTATAAAAATGAAAAATGTTTTTTTATTGTACCATAGTCCAGTATATAAAATAATGTGCGTAATATTATTATAATAATTGATAAAATCACTGTACAAAAAACCGTGCCTACATCACTAACGACGGAAATGTTTTCTTTTGCAGGTGCTTACTTACAAGTGTGCGGGAAATCGCAAGAGACTTGTTGTCACGAAAACTCCGAACCGCAACTGGTGACCGTTGGCAGAAGTATGTACGACGACAAACTACAGACTTCGTTAAAAACCCTGAGCGGCATGTACAAAGAGAAAGCTGCGAAATTCGATGGTCAGTATATTTACCCGCATAATATTATTATACCTGTGCGATTTACACATCATTCAAAAATATCCCCATTGATCTGTCCTCTTACGAATTAAATATGAAATTTGCGATTTTATACTGCAGTCTACAGTAATCGATCGATTGCCCGTGTATTTATTGATCAAATTTTTCTCTCCTCTGCAGAGTACTTCAAGGACATGCTGAACAAGGCCAGGATGGGTTTCCACGACATGTTCAAAAAGACGTACGGGATGATGTACGAACAGAACTCGTACCTGTTCCAGGACCTGTTCCGGGACCTGGAAAAGTATTACGACGCTGGCAACACGAACATCGTCGAGGTGCTGGAGAACTTCTTCTCCGTACTTTGTCAGAAAATGTTCACGGTCATGAACAGCCAGTTTACGTTCGACGCCAAGTGAGTGTTATTTTTTTCATACGTTTTGTATAATTTCGCATCTTATATCCATCATAGTACCTATATTATACGCGACGCATATTCAAACCAGCTTTTCCCATTTGCGTCTCACACACAGCTATAATATCTATGTCAACCTATATGCGTTTTTTAATATTTTATGCGCCTAATGCATACCTATAATGTATGTAATATATATATTGTGTACGATCGCGCGACGTTATCTCTCGGAAAACTTTTTCTGTTTCCGCATGAACGAACGAACCGCTCTTGCGGTCGACTTGGCACGAACGACTAGCAATTTCGTAGATTCCCGTCACGTTTTCAAAAGTCCTCTCTGCTGGTCGAGTAATATTCCGCTAGCCAGTATACAACTTTCGATATATTATATAATATATATATATTATCAGTTCACCGTCGTACAGAGGTACGACTGTCACAGCTGTGGTCACGGAATCATATCCCTCGTGTGGGTAACACTCGCACACTAATATATACTTATACACCAACACAATAGCTAAAGTATTTCGGGACGACACAGCAGGGCGATGATTTACAAAGGACGCGCGTCCTCATGTCACGATAACAATATAGTATCGTTCGACGGGACACATTCCTTTTTTTCAAATGAGACAACCTTCCTTTTTTATAATGTCAGCATATTTTCTAATGCACTGTCGACCTATTTATTTTTTTTAGGCTTATTTAGTCCTTATTGTTGTTGTTTTTTATACTCGGGCAGTTATTAAATCATAAAACGCCAACTGTATCTATACTATGATATCGATTAGATAAATTGCTATAATTTTCAAACCATCTGCAGAGTTTACAAATATTATAACACATAACTTAAAACGTAACTATAATTACCTAATGATTTGAGGACACAACGGAGATCAGCATGCTTGGTGAATGGTGAATNNACAGTGATGTGTTTGCTCGAGATGAGTTTTCCGATTTCTGCGACTACACTTCGCACAACAATATTGCTGGGTACATTTCCCTCGTCGGAATAATATTGACTTGTAGTATAGATACTTTGCCGTGCACTTTGTTTTTAGAGAGTGGGTTTTGAATTATACCAGAGCTTCAACGGGTGAACCACAATCGCAGCGTTTCCTACAATTATTCAAAGACAAATGATTTGATTTAATTTTTTTCGAAATTATGTTAACTTAAAATTACTAATTGGTATTATACTGAGTACCTATTTATAGGCTTGAGTCCCGTTTATATCGACCTATGTATAATAAATATTTCCTAGCTCTATGGTTTTAGGAGATTATAATAGATACTATATCCCTTTACATATGTACTATGAAAACTAGGCCATATTTTTTGCATTAAAAAATTGTTCTAGTTTAGAATAGCTTTTATAATAAAACGTGATAATTTATATATTTTGGTTTGAAGGACTTTTTGGGACCGATTTATTTCATTTGTCTGATTAATATAATTTTTAAAAAATATCTAAGAATAAATAAATAACAACAATATTAGTTATCCTTAAAAGTTTATAAGCTACGTTTTTATAACGCTGTTCGATTGTGTTGCTTGCAGGTATTTGGTGTGCGTCAGCGAGAGCATGTCGGAAGTAGCGCCCTTTGGCGACGTGCCCGACAAACTTTCGGCGCCGCTGAAAAGGTCATTTGTCGCTTCCAGAACGTACGTCCAGGCACTGAAAATAGCCGGTGACATTTTGGCCAACATCAACAAGGTTCGTGTTACACCGTGACGTATATGTTTTATATAATTTATTAAAACTTGAGATTTAATGCCCATTATAATAATATAACAGTGTGTCTTCATTATAATCTAACAGCATTGGCAGAATAATAGAATTATATATGCAAATCGGGAACATAATTATCATGATATCGGGGACTTGGATTATTTAGGCTTTAAAATAAAAAAAAGTGTAAACAATAATTAATGGCTCAACTTAAATACGTTATAACTGGCATTGAGTGGGTACGTACCACATATCTAAATAGTTTGTCTTAGGTACATAATATATTATATACCTACTACAGCCTATCTATGGTTACTATATATATAAATACCAGTTAATTTCATACTTATATATGATTTTGTCTCATTGACATATACTATTATATTGTTTGTTATATATAATTGATTATTTTATTGGAACTTACAATTCGGATAAGGTTTTATATCAAAAAATGATTGTTGCATTAGAGAGGAAGGTGGAAGCTGTTTTATTAAACCAAAAACTCTATACTTGCGTAGTTAATACATAGGTAATATGCAACGGATTTTAAATTTTACAGATGGCACCCACCCAAGAGTGTTTGGTTGGTTTCTCCAGAATGACCCAATGCCCGGCTTGCAGAGGACTGCAGGACAGTAAAGCCTGTAACGGGTATTGCCTGAACGTCATGAAGGGATGTCTGGCGTACCACTCGCAGCTCGATCAAGACTGGAACGCATTTTTGGGTAAGCAGTCGGATAATAGTTTTTTTACATCGATTTCGATACACATTACACAACATAACGGTTTTCCATTTACAGATATCATGGAGAAGGTGAAAAAACGTCTGCTGGGGCCGTTCAACATCGAACTGGTCGTTATACCGATCAACGTGAAGATATCCGAAGGAATAATGAACTTCCAAGAGAATTCTCAGAAGGTTTCGCAAAAGGTATAATAATGGCAACCCGTTGGACCAAATAAAAAAAAAACATTTGCACTACAGTCTATAGTCCCTGCAAAGTTACACCGGACCGAGATTCCTCTTTTCATTTCTAACTTGGTCAAATTACATTTTGTGTGTGATACATCCTCCCAGATTTTTTGTGCACGAAAATAAAAACCACTATGTTTCGGTAAAGGTTAAATAGACGGTGGACCGAAATGCGATTTTCAATTACAATGCGTACGTACTTTTCCTTGGACGTCGGTATAATGTAGTAAAAGTCTTTAGATCCATATATTCCATTATTATTATTATTATT
>PVMI01081737.1:0-16615 GCA_008528875.1 Aulacorthum solani
AAAATATATTTTAAAAATAAAAAAAAAATTTTAAAAATAAAAATAAATAAAATATTAAAAGTGTTATTATAAATTTTAAGAAAAAGAATACATTGATAAAAATAATATCAAATTATGGGTAAGAATTTAAAAAATTAAAATATTTTTTTAAAAAAAAAAAACGGTTGTCGATCGGTTTTCAAAACGGCGCGTCTGGGACCTCTGACCCGAAGACAAGCTCTCGATACCGCTGCGAACGCGTTTTTTTATACCACGCGTAACCGGGCCATTATTGGTTATCACTGTGAAAAGATAATATAATACAACATAATATTACCTTGCAAATGTCCGTTTTCGTAAACTCCGGCGACGTAGTCTCCGTTCTCCAGACGGTGTTTCTTCAGCTGATGACTCAAGTGCGAAGCGGACGCGGCCAGTGACAGGCCCACGGACGACGCTCTCTTGGGCGGTCTACCGGGCCGAGAACTGTGAACAAGTAAAAAAAAATAACCAAATAAATAACGATTTAATTTTAAATAACGTCAGCAAAAATAAAACGAAAAGCAATCCGCAAAAAACCAATTTGATATTATTGTAATTTGTATGTGTATTCTAATGTTGTAGGTAAACTCAAGATCATGCGAGAGAAATAACAATAATAATAATAATAATAATATAATGCGCAATTCTTCGTTGGACTAATATAGTGCTGCGCGCGTGCTGTGTGGAAATTGCATTTTTGTTTAAACACGGCAGCGCTGTTTGTATTTACACACACCCACACACCCACACATACGTATTGTATAATGTATACACGTACCCACCTACGAAGGAAAAATACCTCGAGTTCTTATTAGATTTCGCTTGTATTTTTTTTTTTTTTTATATACATAAATTCATTATTTCGTATAATTCCACAAGCCCTTGGAGTGTGTGCAGCGTTCGTCGTCGGCAGAAAAAATAAAACCCCCCTGAACAACCATACGTGCGGTCCAAGTTATTGCTCGGGATTATAATGGTTTTTAAAAAACGATTTCCGGGAACGAAAAAAACAAAACGCGAAAGGGGGAGACGGAACGTGCCGTGTTCTCGGGGATTTAATCTCGGCGCGCGCTCACGTGTCGATATACATAATACCGCCGTACGTATATATAATAATATAGTATTTGCACCAAAAGTTCGGTCAGATAACGGAAACCTCCCCACAGAGGCCACGTATCGTTTTCGGGTGCCAAAAAAAAAAAAAAAAATCACAGCGGGGAAGACGCACGATTTGCTGACGACCGCCCCCGCCGTATACGTGTACATTATTATTACTACAATATTTTGGGGGTGCAATACCACGTGTGTATGGATTACAGACTGACGAACGTGCAAAAGAGTGTAAACCGCAAACTCTTAATTCAACGCGAACCGTCGCTATTCTGTGTTATATATATATAGACATATATACGGAGTGATCCATTTGACATAAGACACGGGCTTGTATTTTAGAAAACGATGATGTTTTTGGAAACATTTCTTTTACATAATTTTACGTCGTTATAAAAGAAAATTTTTGAGAAATATATTTTTAAGTTTTTTACGCTACTGCAGAATGACAACATATATATTATACGCATTTAATCAAATATTCCGAAGCAGAATTCAAGACAAGTAAGTTAATTACACAAATATTAAAAATGAAAACGATTCAAAAAATAGTAAAAAAAAATAATTTTTTAAAACCTTTGATAATTTTTGTAATAATGAACGACTTGCGTGAAATGGATCACCCGGTATATAATTGTTTTACTCTAAATCAAGAATATTATATGTAACTGTCGACTGTGAAATAATATATTGGTTGTTATTCATTCCTTCAGAGGTATTATTTTTTTTAGGTTTTTACGACTGAAGCCACCCCCGTGTCGGTGTACTAGCGTTGATAACGTGGCTAGCTGGTAACGCATTGATAAGACGAACGCGAGCAGAGAATGAGCTTAAATGCGTTATAGGTGTGTGTGTGTGTGTGTGTGCGTGTGTGTGTGTAAAGGGAATCGCGGCCGAAAGAAAACCGGACAAGCCGCAGACGCGTATTATTATATAATATATAGTTGTGTCGTTTTATTTACGACCCCGTTTTTATTGGTTTCTACCACGGCCAGCTCCGCGGACACAGTCCGTTAAATCCGCACCTCCTCGATTTCGGTGTTTTCTCTTTTAATTGACTCCAGCGCAGAGGGGAACGTTTCTCGGGGAGGGGGATGGGATTAGTAAGTCCTATCGGGCGCAATATACACTGCACTCTTCCGTATATATACTATATTTTATGGGAGGGATAGTTTTCTGTCAGTATTTTATACTACTTCTGTCGTTATATTATTATATTAACGCCGCCGATATATTAAATGCCCACAACTAGGTACCTATATGTATATAAATAGTATGTACGAACGGAAAAGAGTCCAGATGAAAACCTATATATATTCCGCAGCCGCCTCAACCACTATCGAACTGCTTCAGCTAGGTACATTCTTATTATTGTGAAGCTTTGTTCCAACTGGTGAGATTTATATTCTTATGTATTTGGTTTATATTGTAATAATATGATGATGTGTTTTATCGAAATGGTATAAAATGATATACGCGTCATTTCATTGTACGCGTATTGCGGCAGCGGCGAAAACTAGTAAAAAAATATATTTAAAAAAAATCACTTTTTCGACAATAACGCGGGTTTTAATACATACATACCTATACATTCAACAATAGAACCGACGGATATAATATTATAATATTATTATGATATATAACGTCGTGTAGGACACAATATTAATATTTTATTATATCGACGAAGAGGTAAATAATATATTATACCGACTTATATACGTCTAAAGTATTTTTGCTCAACGTCATTGTTGTTCCTCTGCATATTATATATGTTTAGTATTTTATTATTTTATTTTTGTTGTTCCTTATACGTGGCCATTTTTTTATTTATTTTTTATTATAACGATTTGCTTTCATACGCGCTAATATAAATATTGCACGAGAGTTATTAATATTTAAAACGATTTTCAACGTTTTAATATTTCGGAAAAATAATTCTTGATAATTAACTTTGATCGACCTAAGGGTGTAATTCGTTTCCTCTTTTTTTCAGAAGAAAAAAAATAATAAACATTAAAGTAGATTAAGAGTCTTCTAAATAATTTACATGATGTTTTCGGCAACTTAATAATTTTTGTGTAATTTGCATAATAAAAAATCTGATTTAAAAATCGACATTTCCCTTACAAATGTTTAACAGTCAAATAAATTATGTCAAAGTGTTATGATGTCGGGTTCACAGTAATAGCTTTCGCTTTTATACCACCGCCCTTTTTATTTTATTTTTTTGTTTGGAGCAGATTTGTTGTACTTTTTTCATATCCGACGGGGAGAAGAACTGCGGTTTTCGCATATTAATGTGCGGAATAAACGTACCTAAACGTCCCGCGTAAAAAAAATAATATATATAGTGCGAGAGAGAGTGGACGAGAAGGGATGAGCTGCGGCGGGAGAAACACGAATAATTCGTAAAAAAATAAATAAATACTGGTCGGAAACGAGGGAAAAAAACCGTCAGATTTATGACTTTGGGTGTACCTATACATGCATAATAGGACGGGCATATTCCACATTCATTTGTTGGTTCAACGGAGGAAGTAAATAATTCAAATTGGCTGCTCAACAATGGGCTCTCCGAGTTTTTCTTCTTTTCCCCGTTTACCAGAAATATTGATACATGGCCGGCGGTCTCGATTTTTATTATATATATATATATTTTTTTTTTTTACTCTATCCGACATAATAACATCATCTCGGCAAGGGACAAGCGCACAATGCAAAACGCCTTTTATTCCATTCGCAATACTCTTTGTTGTCGAATATTTTTCATTCTCCTCGTGCACCGCTGTTTATACCGCACTACTACTATAATATGTAAATTGTACGCTCGCACGACATTACAACATTTGTTTATACAACAGGAATATCAATTGAATAAGTATATAATAATATAATATAGTCAAAACGCTCTGCCGGTCGACTCAATTGAAACGAACGTATGTATATATATATATATATATATATATTATATTAAACCATATATCACTCATATATATGTATTGTGTTGTAACTTCCCTTTTTACGACGCCCAACCTATGACTTGATATGTACCATATTGTGTTGGTAGTTAAACTATGCTGTATACCTATCCTGACCTACAACCTATTGCAGTAAAACGCTACCTATATAGATTAGTTAAAACAGTTTTAACTATGTAGCCATGTAGGACATTAGTGTATAATATTATATTCAGCCGATACACGCTGCTGCAGTAATGATAGCTAAAAACGACTTTCGGTAAGTCGAGCCAAACTATATATGTCGACAGCTGCAATTGTACAAGCGGTGGCGGAGTCTTATCAGGAAAAAATAAGGAAAACAAAAAACACCTATAATAATAGTTGTCCACCGCGTGTTTACGGTGCGGAACAAAGCTATCAACACCTCACACCGCTCGCTGCTTTGTGTGCCTGTACGATATTTAATAACGAGACAACGACGACGACACTTTTGAGGAAACGTGTTGCGGAACAAACAGACGGCGATTACAAGACATCCGTTTTCCGCGAGAGATACATACGTTTAAAAACTTGGTATATTAAACAAAAAAATAAATACAAAACCCCCGACGAGTTCGTTACACTTTGCCGTCGACCCCAGGAGTGAGAGAAAAAATCAAAATCATAAAATCGCACCAAAAAATACACCCCGGGGAAACGTTATCTGAACAACCGAATCCGAACGGGTTTTCACGCGCGATGGATATAATAGTATATTGTAACACAATATATATGTATAATAGAAATATAAACGTTTGTTATTATTTCTGCACTATCACGTGCCGCCGCCGTATCGATATACTGCCTCGGGCATTGTAAGTACTGCATGTATACGCGTACAACAATAGGAGGGCACATTGTCCGGACTCGCGTACACCCTTTTTCAGTAATTTTTTTTTTTTTTATTATTGCGTACTATATATCTATGTTATTATCCTTGGAGTAAAACCAACACGAAATGCACACGCGGACGACTGCTGCACGACAATGACTCTCGCGCGGCGGGCAACACACATATCGATAGGGTTACGGACCGTCGACTGTAACACGAGACGATTGTGTTCAAAATCATATACATTCAATAATAGTTATGATAATAATAATATATTACGAATTGAGGGAAACGCGAGTGCAAAAAAATAACCATTAAAAAAACGGCCAAAAAATAAGTTGTTATCGAAAAAAAGGATCGTTTGACTCGCGCCCGTCGAGGGTGCTGAGTGTATTATTTTCGCACGTGTGGGGTGGGTCGGGCTATACATAATCCAATATTCCGACTGTTTTCGACTCGACTATACTGCTATTACTACTGCGCANNATATATATATATACCAGTAAACTGGAAAACTAGATAAGAATATAATAATAATGTACATTGTTGGCAACGATATGTATTATTATTATTATTATATATATAAACGGGGACGGAATCGAAACTCGTTTTGATTGATAGCCCTCCGACGCGCGTCCGCCGGGTCTGGTCTAACTCCGCGGGCACATTTGGAATGGGAAACCGCCACTTAGGACGGGTTCGAGAGCGAAATTTACGAGCTCGCTAGACGACGGACGACTAGACGGTGGTCTATATAATACCGAATTCGAAATTTGTTCCATTTCACATTTCTCCCCCCCCCCCGTTTACTGGCTACACATTTAATTTACCTATCTATACTATATTCGGCACCACTCGTATACAAAACGGCGTGGTGACCACACAAAGAGAATTGGTCCCTTTCTGGAAACGTTTTCCCTCCTACCCCGCGCGACTGCATGTAGAGGGTACGCGTCGTTTATTACAATCTCACGTGTAGATATTTAATAACGACGCAAAACCTATAATAATATGTCAAAGAGCCGAACAGAACACTCGGGCCTGTTCTTTCTAAATATAGTTTCCTGGTTTTAATGTTGCACAAGACGTCAAAAATTTAATAAATATAATAAGAATATGTAACCTGCGACCGTTATCACTCGAGGGTGTTCGGATTTAACAGCGGTTATCAGAACGGTGTGTATACGTTATTAATATTGTCGCACGTCCCGTCTGCTTAATAATAATAATATCATATCTTTGATACGTAACAGACGCCCGTGCGCGACGGAATCGTCATTGACGAGGCGCCGTCGATCTCTCGCGTCTGCGACGGCGATATACATATTTTACCCCATGTGGCCCGGGACACATGTCCCGCATGGCACCACTATAATATAATATCATATTGTATAATAATAATAATAATAATAATATGTGCGTATAGGGTCGAGAAATATAATATATATCGGATAAGAGAGAGAGAGCTATTGAAATTGTTTATTTAAAATAAAAAAAACAAAAACAACACTACGACAGACCTTCGACGTGGTATATACGTGGTATATGGTATATCCGATGATGGGATGATGATTACCGAGTGCAGTGTGTGTGCGTGTAAGTGTTGGTTTTCACTCACGTATATATCAACGACTGCAGTATACACCACACGCCACTACCCTTTTCGGGGGGTTGTTGCAGCAGCGTTATTTCGAGTGCACACGGATATAAACAATATATTATATAATATTATTATATATAGATGTGTGTGTGTATAACGCAGCGCGGGTGAGAGTTGAATTTTATTTTACTCGAGATTTACACGTCGTCGGGCGAGTGCGATGAGAAAAAACATTCGAATATTATTATTATTATTATTATTATTACGGTCCGTTTACGTTACGGACACTTAACACGCGCACACACACTCGCGCGCACATTTATATATATACAAAAGCGTTATCGTCACACGATTTATCCGAATACATATCGCACATATGGCTTACATATATAATATCATATACATATATAGTGGATTTTCGACGAGACGACGCCACTGCGACGTCCTAAGGGTGGGCCAATTTTTAAGTACATATATACGAGACGCGACGCTTTGCTTATTAGGCATATATATATAATATGATATTATGATGCGACGTAGATGCCTATAATATATCATAATGGTAAACAACGAACACCCGACGATTGCCTTAACGACCGGAATGACGTATATTTTATATATACACACGAAAGTTTATTCGGATCCGCCGCCGAGTTAAGTGTGTAAACGAATCTCGTTATTCCACCTTTCGGATGTGCTTACATACAACTGTTTGATATTACTATTATTATTATTATTATAACACTGCCGCTGGTGTGCACACAACAACTACTGCAGTCATTGTTTGCGTCGATTATCAGCGAGCGTATTTCACTTGATAAACAATTATTGGGCAATAAAAGTTTTTTTTACAGCCCCGTACGATTATTATTTTATTATAATAACCGTCCGTAAAATGTTTACACGCGGCGAGTACTTTCGTCATTTTATCGTCAGCGCGTCGAAAGAGAACAAAATCTAAAACACATGACCAGTATAAATCATCTATATTATATTTTATTATTATTATTATCTTTTTACGGAAGCGACTGCAACAGCAGTAGGAGTTGTTGTACAGAAGCCGGCATTACTGCAGTACTACTATTAATATACACCAACCAACCAATACGGGAGAGGGCCGCCGCGGGACTGGCAGAGCTTTGGACGATCGTTGAAAAGTCTATAAAGAAAAACACATACCTCATACCTACTCATTCTCGCCACTATGTACAGAAGCACACACTTGTGAGATGTATATAATGCTGTATAAGTACTAAGCGCATATCCGGGCTGACTGTAATAATGTGTACTCGTGCACACATCTACATATGTATATAATATTATTATAAGGCGACATCCGTTTATCGGTCTCGAACCTTATTATTAAATTAATAATATAATAATAATATAATACGCGATACGACACTTCATTTGGCCTCGGCCGAGTGTATATTGTTGTCTCAAAACACACACACACACATATAGGTAAGTACTATATACGTACGCACTACACCGGTGCGGTGGTGATCCGTATCGGATGACATACGGTCGGCGTGCCACTCGAGAGTGCCCATATAATATATAATATACATATATACACACACGTGTACATATTATATTATAATACATAATATAGTGGTTGGTTGGCGGTGGTGGTATACAGTGCCTAATACAACAAATTTTTAAACCAAGTGCGTTTTATTTTACACAAAAGTAGTTTTATAAACACACGCACGCACGTACACGCACATAATGTTACGCGGAGAGAAGACGCACGAAGGCTTTTGTGTAATAATACGATATCTGCGGTATAATAATAATAATAACTCGATGCTGCGTATGTGTGAGCTAAGCGAACTAGCGCGCGCGATAGAAACAATGGTCCCGGGCCGGCGGGTTATAATATCGAATGTGCCCGGACAATACGAGGCTGACAAAAACGTGCCCCGCGACGGTATACCACGCGATTTTTCTACGCTCGTATGAAATACGTTTTAAAACAATAGATTTATGTGGAGGATATATTATTATGACGATGATTTTTTTTTTTTTAAACAGTTTTTTATTCTCTTCTCGCCGTGTCTTTGTGCGCGATAGAAATAACCCTCTCGGCGGCCGAGGCGAAACGGCAAGCTGCCACTTCATTACGGCGACGGCTATATCTCTCTCCCTCTCTTCCTCTATGCTGATACGGCAGATAAAATATTATTATTATATTCTAGATATATTACACAGGAGTAACCATATTATTTAATATGAGTGCATGTCGGCGCCGATTTGCAAGCAGCTACTGTAGATGCACCATCGACTGCAGCAGCAGTGCATCAGGCGCACGCGGCCCGATGCACCGCGGTACGAGCGGGGTAGGTACCGGACGGTCAGGCGAGGTGCCAACAACGAGGCGACGAAGAAAAGAGAAAATAGCCTGGCGAATAATAAGCTCAAGAAAAAACACCAGATAACGCCATAAAACACGGTATTATATGACGTATATATATAAAGGTGTACGAAAATAATAATGATGATTCGGTGCGGGAGTTTGCGTATCGCTGGGTGAGTGAGAGAGAGAGAGAGAGAGAGAGAGTGAGTGAGTGAGTGAGTTACAGTGAAATAGGGTGAGAGCAGTGCAAGAGTATAATAATAATATAGTATATATTTAACCGCGGCCGACCCGCGCGCATATTAATAAGAAATACACAAGTAATATTGTCTCTAATTAATGGCGGAAATGCAAAGCCCTTTTCGGTTTCGGTCGTAATATTTCCTCCTCGGGGGCTTTGGGCGCCTCTCCCGTCCGCGCGATGAATTATTATCGCAACGTATATACACACTTTCCGTGTACATCGTATACGATTCCACAGCGTTTTGAGCGACACGCCGCCGCGCGTGTTATTACATCCAAAATAATACCTGTGTTTTATTCATGACGTTTTAATTAGCGCCAGAGATCTGGTTGACGGGCGGGCGGGTGATTGCGCAACTGCTGCAGCAGCAGTGTATTAAATTCGCATATTTTCCAAAGTCGGAGAATTCTCGGTGTGTTGGCTGTGGGTGATAGTGGATGCGGGGGTTGGGTGGACCGAGAAAAAAAATAATATCGCACAGCCGTATTCTCACGCCGCGGAAAGTTCGAACTTACCGAGTGTATAATTACATATATATATATATAACACTGCTGTAAATATATATTATATTGCGTATACACTACTGACGTTTCGCCCTTTTTGACGCCACTGAATAATTAATCGAGTCCCCCCGAAACTTAATACCGTAATTAAATCGCCGAGCGGACCCCGGCGGCGGGCTAACAGAAGTTTTGCAAATTTGCTCACCGACCCGCGACTCAGCAATACCCACAGATCTGTTACGCCGCTCAAAAATTGTGCTTTCCATTCGGTTGCTCGCCGAGGAGACGGTTGTTTTTCTGGATATTTTGTTTTCGTCCGAATAACACTTCATACAACCCTTATAATAATGAATAAAGGTAAGACTTGAAACTCTATATCAAACCATAGCTCGTTATCCGTTTCATTATGCGGAAAAAAAAATATATTTAATCACAAAAACACTAAACACAGTTTTTTACAACTGACATAATATAGTTGTTATGGTAATGACTACCATTAGAATGTCCATCGGTATTTTCATTTTTGTGGCAAGACAAAAGGGTATTTGTAAAAACAAATTATTAAATCATTCCCCGGCGAAACCATAATGTGATAGTTAATAATTGAATTGCTTTGTATTTTCCATTGCATGCTTTAAGAAACGAATATATAATATATTATATTAGAATTATTATTATTATTATTATTATTATTATAGTCGTTTCTGTGTGTAATTTTAAGGAATACAACTATAGTACGTCTTGTAATAACAATATCGATAAAAATTAAAGAGATAATTACAGGAGCGAAATATTCCATGGAATTAAAAAAATATGGAAAAAAAAAAAACAATAAATTTTTAACACCCCTTGCGGCCGCCATAGGATTTTTCTTCCTTTTTTTACCTCTATATAATAGAAACGACCTTTCCTCGCGGCTTATTTGCCATCTAATGGTATTTTCAAATTACTCTCGACCGTCTTGTTGCCTTTATTTCCTCTCGGTCGGCGCATGCAAATGCGTATGCGGGAAAAAAAACTAATACACCTTTTTTCCATCTAAAAAGCCATTTGAGTATTAAAAGTTGTGTACAAAATGTATATAGAATTAAACACACCGGAGCCTCTTTCCGGCAGATGGATAAGTTTTTTCCAGTAACGGTTGTTGTTTTTAATAACTTTTCGTTTTTACATATTGTTTGTGACGGCGACGGTGGCGCGGGGAGAAAAAAAAGATATAATTTATATTATTTTTGCCCTCTGCCATCGCCGTACAGTAAATGCTGCCCTAAATGAAATACGAGTCACCGGCGGAGATATTAAAAAAATAATAACAATACATACGTATATATGATATTATTATATACACGCGTGTAATATAATAATAATATCAGTGTTTCGAACGACGCGCATATACACTATTATTATTATTATTATTATTATTATTATAATAAAACTCGATTTGGATTATAAAACTTGCGGACTTTATGAGTTTCTTACGTAAGACGCGCACAACAACACACACCCCGCCCACCCGTCCACTCACACACACAAGGCAATAATAATATTACATATAATATCTATGTCTACCTCGCACACACGACCATTACCGTTGATTAAACCCAATACATGTACACGCGGCGTATTATACGAGATGTTTGGCATATCATAGCGGGCCCTCGGGAGCAGTTTACATGCGAGCTCCGTCGTAATTTTATTTGAACTTTTGGAAGACGGCAGCGGAAAAGTATATAGGTATTGTACAGGTACATTAGGTGTACCGTGTAGGCATGTATATACGTGTGGGTATTATGATATACCGCCGACGGCAATCATAAACCATCATCGTTTTTCCGGGCGGCCAATCGTCACGCGATATGTCAGTGGATTGATAAACGGCCGTAATAAAAATCATATCAAATTACTGGTCAGGTCAATAATAATATCCAGTACCTACCCGGGTATATTATATAGGTACTGGCAGTTTTCGTGTATTCGTTTATGATGTGCGCGCGTGTGTGAGCTTGTATTGCAGGAAATTGCTTCTACTTCGCCCTTGCAGCCCTCGCCCCGCAGCATGTTTATATATTATTATTACTATTATTATTATACTCTATCAAATTGGGTTTCAGAGCGTTCATTGGTATTTCGAGCTCGAGTTTCCGCGAGACCACATCACCACCCTTTGGCTGTCGGTCCGACGATGCGAGGTGTACCCCGCCGCGGCCCTTTCATTTATTTTCGTCACTTTTCGCAGCGGCGGCGGCGGCGAGCGGATTAATAGACAAGCGAACACGTTTTGTGCACGAGTATGTATCGTTCGTATATACCTCTAGACAGCAGCGGAAAGAGAAGCAGTGCTTGGTGTGCTGTACACGATATCGATGCGAGGGAATAAATGGCGAAAACCGCCAAGTCATCGGGTGGCCGTTAAAAAAGAAACGCCGTTGAGAAGAGTATTAAATAAATAAAATTGGAAAAATACAAAAAAAAAAAAAATAATGAAACAAGAAGGCACATTCGGAAGAGAAATGGTTTTTTGTGACAGACGGGTAAACCGTGTGTGTGTTTTGCAATTTCTGAAAGGTCCTCTCGCGCCGCGCGATCGATTATACATTGTATATAATATATATATATATATATGTTATACACAGTACCGACTACGGCGCCAAACAATAATTTGACGGCGTTTCATCCACTACATATTATATTATTATATATATGGATCGTGTATCGTGTATATAATATGCATTACTGACGAGGAACAAAAAGAAAGAAATAACCAGAAATGTCGATCGTGTGAGAACCTGCAGCACCCCATCGGTTCAGTGACGACGACTGTTCTTTTAAAAATATAAATGCACACTGCTTAAAATATTATACATATAGGTACGTGCATAGGTGGGGGTTAGGGAGGATTTAGCCCCCGCAAACATAGCACATTGAATAGTCACGAAAAACGTCTTCTATTCAATATGAGGCATACAATTGGCTGAGAACGAGTATGATGCAAGTCTATTTATACCTCAATAAATTGACAAATCCAGTTAAATTTGTTGTCCCATTTAAGGAATATCCTGTGGAGCGATACAAACTTCTATTTTTCAAATGAGAACCAAACCTTGTTACTGCTGTAAATATTTAAGCCCGATCTAAATAACTGAAAATACATGTCCTTAAGTATAGACCTGTATTTAAAAATTCCAATAGTCATTATTAAAGAAAATATAGGAATGTGTTCACATCATGCTTGGTAAATCATAGTGGATGAAAATATCACATACATAAATATTGTTGTAAGTACATTTATATTTATTACAAGCCTTTTTCAAATGCGTTATACCAACTTAGAAGAAGGATGCAGTAAGGGTAATGTCCATACTCAGATTTAATAAGGAAAATATACTAGAGTTGCAGACCTCCCCCACCGAAAAAAAAACAGTTTGGTCTTATTTACGTGTATATATTTTTCATCAATAAACACAGCAGCACAGGACCTCGGTTTTACGCGACTATGTGACCGACTTGCTATGTTTTGACGTCGTCGATTTGTAAATCGCGGAGGCCGTATATCATTTAATGTCAGTTAATCTGCAACGTATTTAGTACGTATAATAAAATAATACTGAGTGTGTGTGTGTGTGTGTGTGTGCACAGAAAACTGCTTCGCGAGCGCATTCAAATTATATGCACAAGCGTTAATTATTCACCACTAATACCATTAGGTACGTCTCATTTCCCATGAGTTCTAAACGTTCGATCGAGCCATCAGTCTGCCGAAGATTCGAATGTTTCGATAAGATTTTAATTACAATAATAAAACTACACTGAAACTCAAACGCCACCGCCCCTATTCGTATAATATATAAATATAATACACGCGAGTATGTGTATACTGTAATAATATTATAATAATATGGTCGTTTTCACAGTGCGTTTATTTCACGAAGTTTTAACGGCGGCAACGGCGGCGGCTAAATACATCAGGTTAATTAAAATTGTAATTATATATAATATTATATGAAACTAATTTCTTGTTCGGTGGTTCTCGTAATCATACACTCTGTATTATATGGTATACCGAGGCGACCAGAGAAACGTACTGAGTATTATATAGCTAGGTACCTACATACAGAAGTATGCTAAAAAAAATTCTTCAAAACCATTTCCCTCCTCTTCCGTTGTGTTTTTGAATAATTGCGCTCAATTGACGGAACGGAAAACAATAATTGTTGTGAAACGCGTGGCTCCCAATAAAACGTTAGAAAAAAACGAAAGAAAGAGAGAGAGGGAGATTTAAATGCACTGGAGACTATTTTACAATAAATACAGTATTCTGCATATTATACAGGATGATTCACAGTGCATACTTACCCCTATTTTTCCTATAAGAATGAATTTATGTTACTTTAAATGTAACAATATTTAATTCTCCTACCTAACCTATTATGCTACTATCTATAACACAAAGTTAAATACCTCAAACCCTACAAGCTTGAGTTTTGATCATTTTTTCAACAGTTTGGGGAAAATTAAATAATTTACAATAAACAGAGGAGGGGGGGGATTCTCATTAGAAAAACAGCAGAAGTGTGTATCTCCTCTGCAAGACTACGCTTCCTTTAAGACTTTAAGTAATGGCAGACAAAATCTCAAGAATTTGAAAATAATATATAATATGGTCTTATAAAACGTATAAGACGTATACTTGAAAATTCTGCGGCGATCGTGTCCGGTGAATCACTCTGTATACGATATACTATACGATTGCGGGTATATACGCGGACGGAAGAATTCGAGAAATTTGGACGCGTTTATTTCGGCGGCGGGAGTCGAGAAACGGCAGACGACTGGGTCTGCAGAGCGCGGTGCATTGTTTTGCAAATTAAAACCGCTTTGTTAAAAACCGCCGCGGTGTACACCGGATGCACGCGGAGTGTGACAGTGACGGAGATAGACATCGAGGCGCCCATACATACATATATGTATATTATTCTTGTTGTGTAAATGCGACCGGGTTTTTCCGAATCACCGGCTCGAGAACGGAACCGATTTTTCAGATAATCGTCCGGACGGGCCCGATATTAGCGGCTAATCGACCGACTTTTAATTCAGCAGTGGCCCTCCCCGCGCGCGCCTTTCGAACGAGCTGCACATTAATCCTTGTAATCCCGCAGCAGCAACCGACGGATCCGGATCGGCGGCTGCTAAATATATATATACACTCGCAAACTCTATTAAATAATATATTATAATATATATATATGCGTAAATCGTATGGGGGACGTCTCGTGTTTGTCGCGGCGAATAATTATTCATTTCCCGATGGTAAATTCGCACATTTTTCAGAACACTCGGTGCCTGCTGAGCTTGCGACATTGGAATGCTATACTGCAGCGGAGGTTTTGCTAAAATACAGAGCGAAATACACGGAAGTCATTCATCTGCAGTGTATTATAGTCGATCGATATTAATCGTGTTCAACGTAATATTATTTTGAAAATCCATAAGTGTGCTCGTCGAAAGTACTCAATGAAAGTGAATGTAACTAAAAGTAGTTCAACTGCCTACATTTTTTTTAATATAAAAACGAAAAAAAAACGTTGAAATATGATTAGAAACCTGATTTAAAATGTATATTTATTTATTTATTATTTGAAAAGAAGTTATCTGTAGGCAATAACTCTGCAACGTATATGTAATACCCATAACTACATCACGAGCCCCTGCGGGATTTTGACCGTAAATAATATTTTCTGATTGAAAACCGTACATCACACGCTCGACAAAATACGAACGTTTAGGCCGACGAAAATGTCCGGTAAAGGTGTGGCGACGGTAGTGGACGCCGGCTTATTTTTTATAGTTTTTTCTATTTTTTTACACTGGTGGGTATGGAGGGTGAGTTGTACGTGGACGAAAACGTTGGTAATTACTAATTAGCTACGATACGCCGTTCGATTTTTGATCGGTCATCGAAACAGTTGATGGCCCTTCAGTATAGGTACATGCACGCACATGATAATATGACGAAAAAAAACCGATTTCCTATATAATATAAAACACATGAAATACGGTGAAACAACAGCGACCTCAGCAGGTGCGGGTTGTGGAAGAGTTAACGATTTTTAATAATTAATCTTTAAAAAAAAATGCTGGTCCCCTGTGTCCTCAAGAGTGTTGTTTTCGGTTATTTACTGTTCAGTTTCTGTCGCTTCCGTCCGGTCAACACACCGTTGTTAATTACAATTACGGCGCGCGGAGAGTTATCCGGCTCTATATACGCGTGAAAATACGAATGATGCGCTTATAAAATATTATTATAGTTCATAATATTATTATTATATATATATATATTATATATATATATATATATATTGGTGTTCAGAGTACAAACGAGGACGAGAGTGAGTAAGCTAGCTATATATTATACGAAAAAAAAACCAAAAACAATTTCACGGACGTACACACCTGCGCGATTATCACAAGTATATAGGTATGTATATTATATTTGTATTATATCTATTTTATATATTATTTATATTGTATAGGTAGATAGATCCTGTCCACGACAGCGCAGTGCGAGTTAACGATTGTCCTATAAGTTATAATACGCATAAGTACTGTGTGTGTGTGTGTGTGTGTGTGTATTATTGTATGTGGTTGGCGAGGGTTATTTTTTTTGAAATTTTTTACTTTACTGCGATGAAATAACCGGAACTCTGCCGGATCTGTGTGTCGCGTATGTATATTATATTATACTATGTATACCTGCTACGATAATATATGTATAACAAGCGCGGGTACATGCGCAGGCTAGGTGTATATTATGGAGGTAGATATATAATAAATGCTCGACGGTCGTAATACCATCGTATAATATAATAATATTTAATAATACTGCAAAACCCGATATCGTCGAACCCTCCAGCGCGGTGACCCCGCGCCGTCACATTTAGAATCGCTAA
>PVMI01081767.1:0-11640 GCA_008528875.1 Aulacorthum solani
GTCTTTGGCTTTGCGCAGTTCAAACTCAAGGATGGCTACTCGTTCATTGACCGTCTTATCGCCATCTTCAGAGTACCTGGTCATCTCCAGCGAGTCCAAAGTTGCTTGACTCGACGACCGAGCTAAAAAAAAAATTTTTTTTTTTAAAAACGCCCATCAAAGGTGCAATTAACGGCCAATATAATGTGTAAACATAATATTGTGTATAACGAATGTAGTAGAGAACTCTGGTCCTGGTGCCCTACGTACCCATACTAAGCGTTATGCTGATGTTGTCGTTTTGTGGAGACGAGTGTTCGAAGTTGCTAGGGTTGGAAAAGAACTCACGGAGTCCCGGTAGCTCCTTTCCAGCTTCGACGAGCTCGTAATGCAGTTCCAGGGCTGTGAGCAGCAGACGGTCGTCCAATAGTTTTTTGGCTATGTCGCCGTAGCTCGGGCCGGTCGGCCCGTCCTCGGCCATCGTTTACGCAAGACGTCGTATACGCACAGACGGACGGACGGAGGGACTAGAGGACGGGCATGGTCTCGATTCTCGACGAAAACAAGTCGCAAATTCTTTAGAGACTACCTACTGAGGACTGATTGTCCAATTTCAAAATAACTATAACACTGAACATAATAACGTTATCTAATCTATCTACGTGGTGTAGTGGTTGATTTGATAACGTCTAAGGATAGTGGCAGGGGCCCGTTGCGTTGGTCAAACTGTCATGCCCCCGTTAGCCGGGTGCGGGGGGCGCGGTCGTCGGGCGCGGTGATCCGCGCGCGCCTGGTGCACTAATCATTCGGCGTTGCGCGCTCGCCTCACCATACGCCCCGTAAAATTCCCATTGTAGTAATATTACTAATAATAATAATAGTAATAATAATAATAATAATAATAATAATACATGACATTCGTGTACACGTTCCGGAATGTTGTGGAATGCGGATCGGGAGATTACGTCGTCGTCATCGACGGCACGCCAACCACAACGACCGGTGATAGTGGTAGTGGTAGTGTCTACAGACAGCCGCGGTCGGTGGTGGTGGTAGAGCAGCAGCAGCAGCACTGAGCGCGACGCACACCGCACACGTCCTCAACGGGGCGGCTCAGTAGTCAGTAGTGCACCAGTGCTGTGCCGTTTTGCCGCGCGTTTTTCCCGACCCTCTATCCTCCCGGACGGTGTGCGCCGACAACGACAGTAATTCCAACTCGCGATTGTTGTTATACCGACGGCACGCGTGTCCGTATCCCTCCCACCGTCGCAAGACTGCCGTGAAGGCGTCGTCGCCCACGCAAACAGTTTTTATTCCGACTCGCTTGTGTTCACGCTCGTCGCCGTTATTGCCGTTGTTCGTCCGACCCGATGACGTTATAACAACCATCTTATTCCCGTGTCTTCGTCCCGGTGACGTCCGAACTGCTTGGGTACGTTGTCACTGTTTCCGTTGTTTCCGATGAACTCCCTGTGATCGGCCGCCGAACGACCGGTCTCCGTTGATTACAGGTCGCTGCGGGCCAAGCGACCCGGCGTGCCGTGTTAACCGTGTCTTCGTCACCATGTCGCCCGCAGACTGACCGTTGTCATGTTCCGTTGCATACCGATATTCAAGGGCTGCAACAGGCAGGTGGAGTGCGTGGATAAGCGCCACAGCTCGTTGAACTCGGTGCCCGAAGAGATACTCAGGTATGCCAGGAGTCTGGAGGAGCTGCTGCTGGACGCCAACCACCTTCGCGAACTGCCAAAGGTAAGTGTGAAACAGGAACAGCCTGCGCTAGAGTACATTTCGGGTTGCTAACACGAGTCCAGGAATGGTAAATAGGTACCCATCGGCAATCGATTAGGGTCTTGAAAATACCTAGGTACCTACCGATTAACAGCCGGCCAGCCATCCGAATTGTTTTTTATTTACTAATGGACAGAGACAGGTGTATTCTATCCTGCAGGCTGCAGACATGTCCGTTATCATGTCTGTTACTTTCGAAACCCCTGGCTGTTGAATGCTTGATAAATAATTTATGTAGGTATCTAGGTATGAGTCATTTTAATAGAAATCTGACAAATATATATTTTTTTTTAAACTAACAAATACCTAAGTATTTACTTTCTTATCTAATTTAGGTACCTAATTAATAAACATTTAGGTGTAACTTTACAATATAGGTTGGTACACTAACTGTTTTACCTGTCATTTACATTCATCAAAAAGTATTTAACTTTTTAGAATAAGGTATGCCTAGATAGGCTTCAAATTGTTGTCAATAGTATTTGTAAAACCGTTTTCTAAAGATTTCTATTGTTTTTTTCAATGAAAACCAATAGATGGACATACCTAGCAGTAATGATGACCAAATATCTTTACAATTTATGTATATTGCATTCAAATTATTTTTTAGAGCTAAATAGAAATGCCAACCTACCTTTTCATATTCATTTGTAGTACTAAAAGTACTAGGCACAATATATACAATTGAAACAACACATGGCTTCATATTATCCTATATTCATCATGATATTATTTTGTAAAATAAACAAATTGGATATTTTTATTAGGCTGTGTATTGCTCCGTGTTTTACTATGTGTTTGTAAAAAATATAATTTTTGTTTATTATTCTATTTTTAATTTAATGTCAAATAATTCAAGTATTAGTACTTCTGCTATTACTAAGAGTTAAATATCCTATTTTTGTTTCACAAATTTCAATATACCTATTATATCTTACTGAAAACTGTATATCCTTTTCAAATTTTATAGAAATGCACTTCTGTTTTGATATTTTCTGATCTGTACATATATATAACTGTAAATAACCTTAATATTCAACTGAGAGTTACTTATCTGGTTACCTATTAAAAAGAATACCCACTTAATATTTTGATTATTAGAAAACTTGTTAAAAAATGTGGAATTCGAAGCACATAAGTTTCAGTTTAATGGTTCAGTGTTAAATGTAAATAAAATATTGTTATCGTTTTGTTGCACTTTTTGCACTCGTGACCTTGATAATAAATATGTTTGATTTGGAACAAAATTACAAGGTGTTATTAATGTTTTATATTCAATTCATCATGCACACTCAGGAAAAAAATTAAATACATGCCATTGACATTGACACAATTAATACTGCTAATACTGGTAAGATATCTTATGAATTATGATGATGAAGTCTTTTTTCCCGATATTTTACTTCTGATACTTACAATGTAGGTACTACTAAAATGCATTAATACCTATTATTTTAATGTCTAATATAGTAATACCTAATCAATCAGGAAGAAAATCAAAAGTGCTTTGAAATATAGTATATATTTATGCAGTTTTCTAGATTTATAATTTTTGTCACATTCATCTAAAAGTTGGTATCATAAAAGATTATGTGTCCGGTATATTCCTACTTGCATAATATGTTCATTGTTTATACAGGCATTTAAACCTTATCAACAGTGGAATTTAATAATTATATTCTTATTTCTAAATCCTATATTTACAGTTTAACTAATTATGTGAATTTTTAGGCATTTTAACTCTTAATATATAGCTTACTCAATATGAAAGTACCTACCATATTATATTTATTAGTTGTAATTCTATATTATTAAAATCACCTGTGGAGCGTTCCCTGAAAATAAATCCCCATAAAATATTTGTTTTACTAAATTTAATGGTTGCCTTAATTTACTTTTTTACCTACCTACACAAAATTATCATGAGAATAGTAATAACTAGTAACTCATAATAAGTTCTATCATATTAATTATTATTAGGTAAGTACCTAATACTAAGCCCTTATCATGTACACAATATTCAATTATTCATTTTAAAAAATGTCTTTTATAAAACACATATTAACTGTCTATCTTGATTTTTGGTGCCATAGTTATAGGTTAATTTATTGTTATAGTACATATATATATAAATTGTTATATTACATTTATTTACTATTGTTACATTTTTTAAATGTATAGTTTCTAACAACTGAATTACTAGGAAAATTGTATGTGTACAATTCACTGAATAAAATATGTAACTTTAAAAGCCAATTAAAATCCTTTTTGGTAGAGAGGGGGGTGAGTGATGGGTAGATTAGGTTATATCTTATAATAAACAAGACCAAATATAAAAAAAAAAAATTGAAAATACAACAATCTTTAATAAGTATTATATGATAACCCGGGGCAAATGTGTGGCACAAACAACAATAAATACCATAGTTACAATGGTATTGGCAACCATGGCAACTGGTGGTGGGCAAAACATTAGTCATTAGTCTTGAATTACCTATCTAAATTCCAAATATATTGTTTTGACTAGACTTATACCTGGTTATGATACCTACTAATCATTGTGTTTACAGCCTTCATTTAATGTTTTGTTTGAATAAAATTAATTAAATATTCTAGTATTAATTTATAGATCGTTGGCACCTATGTCAATAATTATGAAATGTTATGTCATTGTTAGGCTTTCGATATGTTTACCATTTTATTAATATCAATTTGAACACATTCATTTTATTATTCAAAACTAATATTTGTTGCATTTAGTTTTAAACTCAATAGTAGTATAAACGAACAAAAAAAAAACATTAAAAAATGAAAAACCATTAAGTCTTACAACAATTTTATTAATATAACCAAATATAACTTTATTACTCAGATTAAAATCTGAATTTGAAAAAAATTATCATTAATCACTGTATTTGTTTTTATTCTTCTGTGATATAATTAAACACAGTACCCTATGATTTATAGTGACAGCTCTAATCAAATATTTGTTTAACATCACAAGTAATTATTTACAAATGACTACATTTATCCTGGTTCTTCTGAGCTATAACTCATAATTACAGAGTTCTAGATTCCCCTAAAAAATGTAATAGATTGATTGAATGTTATGCCAAAAAAAAAGCTTTTACAACATCAAAATCAAACCTATTGCAATTTCCCCCTCCTGATCAAACATAATTCATTTTTTTTAAAGGTCACTTTGACTACTGTAATAATATGTAATTACCTAGTATCTATTAGGTATAGGTGTGTAACCTAAAATGTTGTTTTTAATATTTCATGCATACTTTAAATAAAATAATTTCATTCCGTTATTGTAGGAAAATAATAAATATTTTTTAGTTCATTCCAATGTACATAACTATTATTAATCAGAACAATTTTAACCTTAATACTTAAATTAGGTAGGTATGTTTACCTATTTATTTTAATTGGAATATTTACCTGTTTAAAATCATTATTATTCTTATTATTAAACAGATATACTTTATTTGTCATATAGGTATACTTGCCTATTTGGTAATTTATACGTTGAAAATGTTATATTATGTAAGTGTTTGTTTATGAAAATGTTGTTGTTCACACGGGGTTGTATATCATATGATGTGTTGAACATTTATTATTCTAGATTTTATTACAAGCCTTTCAAAATAATATAGTGTGTGTTTATAAGTTTTGCCATAAAATAGTTAGTTATAAATTAGTTATGGTTGGTACTAAAAACTAAAAATAACTCAAACCGAATTATAATAATAACAACAGTAATGAAACAATTTAATAGGTTTCCTATATTCCATACAATACTCCAATTTATTTTTTAAATGATAAACTATGCAAAAATTAGTTCTTTTTTTCTATGTGCATGATGTGTAAAATAATGAGGTCTTTAAACATAGTATTATGTGCCATTGATAACAATAAAGACTTAATATTAAAGATGTATATATAATGTAACCTGTCCAGTGTTAAGCCAAGGTCTTTATAAGTCATTATGAAATTACATCATTCTCCATAGATAACTTATGTGTCATTTTTAATGACCTTACTTTAACTAATATATTTTATTTTACATAGTTTTGAACATGTAGATATTAATAATTAGACATTATCACTTGTATGCATTCTACACAAATCAGTATTGTTAGTTTGACACTATAAAATATGTACCTGCCTATTATTTGATCAAAATCACACAAATGTACTATTATTCATACATGTACATATTTCTCATTAAACTTTTTGATCAGATTCTGACTATGAATAATAATAATTATAACTTATTTAGATTTTGTATGTATTTATGTAAAATAACACAGTAAATAATTTCTCTGTGATGCATTGAATAAATGCATGAATTTTACCAATGCAACTAAATAATATTGGTTGATCAATTTATTGTTTGGATTAAGTTTGTATTTAATACATTAGATGTTTTGATTATCAGTCAATCAATGTTTTTTTAACCGTTTCACCGTATTTTCTCATATTTAATAAAAATAATTAATTATAATAAATATCTACCTAATATAATAGTTGTATTATTATTTTTGTATTACAGAACTTCTTCAGACTTCAAAGGTTACGGAAGCTTGGGCTAAGTGACAATGAAATACACCGTTTACCACCAGAAATACAATATTTTGAAAATTTGGTGGAATTAGATGTTTCAAGAAATGGTAACTATAATTTTTATTTTGTTTGATTATATTAATTGCTTAGAAACAATTAAAATGTAGTAACTATTTAAAATCTGTTACTAAGTATAACATACATTTTCAATTAATTTATGCACAATTAAAATTAATTAATTTTTTACACATTAAATACAGTAAAACATAAGAAGGTATTAAAAATTATTACTTGGTACTTTGACTAACTATTAACTGAAGTGAACATTTAAAAACTTGGTAAACTTATTAAACTAATTTTCTTTTTAAAATTGTTAAATAGGTATTCATTATTTGTTTGATTTTAATACTCTTCAGTTCATAAGCAATTTTTATTATTTTGTAATATTATTCATTTGTAATACTAATTAATAATTACCATTGTTTTTCGTTAAATGGTATTTAATAATGATTATGGGTAATCATGTAATTATCATTTATCACTTCTAAGGAAATTTAAACTAAAATTATTCGAGTTACCTAATTATATTCTCTTTTTGTGAGATATGCAACGGTAAGCAATTCTTATGTATATTTATGCACTGTTCAGATTTTATAAATTTTAATGAAATGTTGATACAACTACACAAGCAATAATATGAATAGTAATCTAAATATATTTTACTGCCTGAAAAAGTGTACCGGAGAGTACGAATACAAAGATGGGGAATATAATATTTAATTTGATTTATTTACCTACTAATAATTTATTAGACTTAGATTTTTTAAATATAGATAAATAATAATTCAAAATTGGTAGGTAGGTAGTAGGTACCTACTCATATATTTTATTATTCATAAAATTAACATAATACTGTCATTCATATGCAATTAGAAGTAATTATTTATACTTCAACATTAACAGTTTTATTTTGAAACCCTCAATTCCAGCTGTTGAATATTTTTGTTTTTAATTAAACTATTATTATATTAAAAGTAATTTTTATGACAGTACGTAATACCTATAGGTTAGGTTTATCTTGATATGTTTTGTTTTTTGTGTCTCGCGTGACATTACCAGGATTGAGTTTGTACTTCTACAATGTTTAAAGTAAATGGATCCACATAAAAACAAAGAGGTTAATTAATTGAATAATTTTTAAATATATCATAACAACTTGCTTATAAATTATAATATTGTTATGTATTTTGAGAGTTATTCTAAATGAGGTCAAATTTTTTTCACTGTGGTAAATGCAGTTATAATATAATATTAAAATGCAATTCAGAAACGTATATTGAATGTTTTTACTTTACTTCATTCATGTGTGTGTAAACGATTAGTATGTTTCCTCCCACCGTTCTCATGTGAACCCATGCATACATCCTAGTCATGTCATCAAATAGTACGTATAGGTCCTGGTTAAAACATGTAGTGCTTCAGGTCATTTGCCCTTGTATATTTTGTAAACTAAACTCAGTAAATTCAACTTAATTATGTTTTTGCATCTATATGTGATATTAAATAAAATAAATAATAATCAGTTGTTGAAAATTTTTTTTTAAAAACGTGTTCATTTAAACAACATTTTGTTATTGTCAACTGTGGACTGTTGTATAATAATTTGTTGTCACAAGTAACTGGTAAAATTAAATAAATAAACCATAAATTCTTATACAATAATCAAAATATGTGTTAATGTAACCTAACCTAATGCCTACGTGATAATGTTAATGTTCAAATAGTTTTCAGGCTCCTGCTGGGATATGGTATAAAAAAATATTGCACAGCTTACAATACAATATTACAATGCTGTATAAATCGCAAAATGGCTGTTAAGAGTAAAAAATTTAATTTTAATTACCATATAATCTTATATCAACAATATTCTTGCTCATTTAAAATACTCGAAAAATACTACATTGTGAACAGCAAATTGAAATAAGACACTGATTACCGATAGAAAGCTGTCAGTTAAAACATTTTGGAAACACATTTTAATATAATAAAAGTATCTATACATATTTTATAATAATAATAATAATGAGTATGAAAACAATAGACCCACAAATGTTATCTTACGTCGACAGTTTATCAATACATGCCAATCTGTATCATAGAATAAAAACTAAAAGCTACACGTACACTCCCGGGTTTTCAATGGGCTGTTCCATAGTGATATTATGATGGTGTACTTTTATATGTTCTTAAACTAAAATAATAGCATAAATAAACTGTATCCTACGCTAAATGATTGGTTATACAAAAAAAAAAATGGTTAGGTATGTTAATATACCACGCCTTATTATTAAATTATTTTTAAATGGTTTGGAAACGTGTATTAAGAAAACATTTGTTGAAAAGTACGTAAAATGTGTTAAATTACCTTAACTTTATGAAATTATAAAGTTTTTTTATACATCAAATATTTAATTTCCTAATATAGTTAGTTATGTACTCAATAATTGTACATTCCGTGAAGTATTCAATTAATAATTGCAGACTTCTCAAACTTAAAACCCCAAAAACCAGCCTAAAAATGCCTATTCCGGAAACAAGGTGGTTCTCAACGATACCCTATCGTAAGATGGCTTGTCATGCAATCATCATCTACTGATGTCTATTCGTTATTATACGCATTTTCACTGTTGGTAAATTTCCAGTAATTTATCTAGAAATTCTAATGACAAACACCTCGTTCGCAAAGGGCTGTAATCTCCCAAAAACGCTGTCATTTAGATTTAAGTTCTTAATATTTTATTACAAAATCCTAGCCTCCTTCTCCCCTAAAACTTGGATTATAATTTCGTTTATTCTAACTTATTTTGCACACGACCAACTTAGTTTTCACAGAATACTTAGTCAATATTATCTTATCTTATTAATTTCTATTCTAACTATAAGAATAAGTGACGTTGTACCGACATTTCTAGGTATACACGATTCACCGCAACGAATCTAACGCATACCACATATCAAGGACATTTGTTAAAAATGTTGTTAATTATTGCCTATTGGTAAAAAATTAATGACGTAAGTTTTAAATTTATCTTTTCCTCCAGATTGAAGATGACTGTTTCTATCTCGACAGATGACCAAAATTATTTTATATAGAAAATCTAAATTCTGAACACCCCCTCAAAATATAAATTTACGTAGGACGTTAGTAAGAAACTGTAGGAAATATAAGGAATATACTGGAGTATACAAAATAATCGTTCATAATACTTTCGAGAAGATTTATGAAAAAAATGAAGATTTCTAAACCATTCAAATGTAATACATACACTATTATTAAATATAAAGTAAGTTAATAGAATTTGTTTTCTGCCAAACATTTGTATTACTTCTCTACTTTTATAGGTCTCTAAATCATGTTTTCAGTCGTTAAAAATACCATTGACCATCTGCTTAATTCAATTTTTTTTAAACTATAAATAAGCAATCAAATTTGCATAACCCCCTCCCAGCTCCTATCAATATTTTAAATAGTGTTGATTCCATCATCAGAAATATTATCCATTATCTGACGGCGTTCCCCATGACAAATTAAATCCCCTCGGTCTGACCTCTTCTTAAATTCTGTTAAAAGATTTTTAACACAGTTATTTTGGTTGTTTTGACCAAGTATAAAATACAGATCTAAAATTATATCCAATCATAATAACTATTTTATTTTCTATAACCAACAGCAATTGCCAACTATACATAAACAAAAAAATATTAATTTTCTTGAGATAACAAATCCCCGTGTGAGCCTCTCTAAAATTCAAAATTTTAAAAATTAGCTCCGAGATGCACTTCTTCGAGTATACGTCTTTAATCTATGTACCAAACTTCAAAAATATTAGTGCGATAGACTTTTCTATTGATCGCTTACACTCACAGACATTATAATTGATAAGCAATAAATCGTTTAATTTTTAAACATAATACTTGTACGTAACAGCAAATAAACTTAACAACATATATTTTAATATATGATATTAATTATAATTGTATTACTATAATACTTGTATTATTATTAGAAATGCGAAGGTGAGCTTACAGCTAATCTTGATTTAAAGAAACTGCGTAACAACATTTGTTTCACATGTATGTCGTCGATTTGCCTAATAAATAACTCCGGAAACTTAGTCCCCTAAAAATGATTGTGCACCTACCTAATTATAAATTAATAATAAAATTAATAATAATTCTCAATAAACGTGTGGGTATCTAATACAATTTCGATAATATAATAATTTTAAACAAATAGTCAATATTTACAATCACGGTAAATTTGTTTGAAATGTAATAATATGTAAAAACCAAATTGTATATAATATTAACATTAAATGTCAATTATAATACGTAAAAAAAATGTGAATAATGCCTATTAATACCCATTTTATAATCGTTTTCTTAAGTTGATGCAAATTTTTTTGTGTCCATTTCAATTTGATTAGTATTTAACCGTTCACATAATGTTTTTATTTTAATTTATTGTTTTTATGGTTTTTACGCAATGACACAATACTAATATTTAGATAAATTTGCAAAATTTCATATGGAGTCATTTTTTCGCGGTATCATTTCGTCGCACTACCTCTACGATTCACGGGAAAAGTTGACAGCGGTATAAACGGTCAACGACCACCGGTTTTTCCCTTCTAACTGACCATTAGAAAATATCCCGGTTACCCTCTCGTAACGTAACCCTTACACGGACGGCGGTCCCTTCACAAATTCGTTGACCGCAGTCCACACGCTGTCGTGTTCTCGCGATAATCCGCGCGATAGATCCGACTTCGGTCGGTTCGAAGTAAACGAGGTCGTCGCCGGCCTTTTTCTCCGCGTCCGTCGTTTGCCGTTCGATTTTCGCTCTGCCGTCCGCTAAATATTAAAATAATACTAACAACATGTAATGGTGTTCAGTGCGGCGAAATTCCAGCGGAACAACTCGTACGTATTATATTGGCGAGCGCCCGATATTTCCGGTCCGACGAAACGCCGGTTTCCCCGAGGATTACAAAAACCCGAGGGCGGCGCCGTCAAGGTACACCGCACATCGTGTCGCTCGTTCGTGTTTTGATAGACGGTTACTGGTTAGCGTCTACCACCGTTATAGGCGTTATTTATAGTGTATTTTATTCACATAATATTATTATAATGTGTTCATTAAAATTATTTGAAAAGAGTTAAAACATTGAGTATTATACAAAGTCGGTTAAATTATTGTGGATTATCCGCATTCCGGTGCTTATTTTTCCAACAAAT
>PVMI01081788.1:0-11479 GCA_008528875.1 Aulacorthum solani
GTCACTCCCTGATCCGCTTCAGCGATTTCGATGGGCAGGATCACCCCACCGAAGTCTGGGGAAATCATTTCACCGCGCGCATAGCGCCGCCTGCGATTAACCAATGGCTGAGCCAGTTCTTCCCGCGTGAGGTTCAGTTGCGCTGGGTCGGGCCGCAACCCAGCCGCCGGGTTAAAGCGTTTAATCATATTCCGCTGAGCTTTGCCGACGGCTTTCCGTTTTTGCTGATCAACAACGCGTCGCTGCATGATCTGCAACAGCGCTGCCCGGCCAGCGTCCGTGCCGAACAGTTTCGTCCGAATCTGGTCGTCAGCGGCGCTGCCGCATGGGATGAAGACAGCTGGGCGGAGATTCAGATTGGCGACGTGATATTCGAGGTGCCTAAGCCATGCAGTCGCTGCGTGCTCACCACTGTCAGCACCGAGACCGGCGTTAAGCATCCTGCCGGTCATCCACTGGCCACGCTGCAGACGTTCCGCACCGCCCTGGATGGCAGCGGGGATATTGATTTCGGTCTGAACTTAGTGGCGCGCAACAGTGGGGTGGTGCGCGCCGGTGATGAGATGATTGTCCTGAAACGTCATGCACCGCGCAGCTATGGTGCCGGTGAAGTGGTCGAAACACTGAAACCTAAGCAGCAGGCGCCAGATGCCGTGGCTATCACGTTTCAGGGTCAGACGTTCACCGGGGATAATCAGCAGGTATTACTGGATCAGCTGGAGATGCAGGGCTTCCGGATCCCCTACTCCTGTCGGGCGGGACTGTGCGGCAGTTGCAAGCTGAGTCTGGTCGCGGGTGAGGTTAAGGCGCTGAAACAGAGCGCCCTGCGTCAGGACGGCACGCTGTTGAGCTGCAGCTGTATTCCGGCTGGCGATGTAGAACTAAGGTAGTCAGACTGCGCGGGCGTAGCGCGGCGCGACATCCTGATACAGGGGCTGCAGGCGATCGTTCATCACCTTGATGGCATCGCCGAGCACCATGTTTTTTCCGGCCAGCGTCAATCCCGGCTGCGCCAGCAGGCAGAGCGCCGCATTATCGCCACTCTCAACCACCAGCAGTCGTGCCTGCGTTCCCTCTTCTGCCAGCGTAACCTGTACCATTTCACCGGGACGGGGCTGCATTGCCGGAGCATAAGAGGCGAAATGCCAGCTTTTCGGCATCAGTGGCTTGAGGAAGCGTGCAGCGACCAGCGCATTTAACACCAGTTCGGCGCGATGGCTGCCACTGAGTTTGCACTGACGGCAGGTCTCTTCAAAGGTGTAATAAAGGGCGGCGTCATCGACACAAAAACCCGATTCAGTGAAGGCATCCGGCGTGAGCATCTTGCGGGAATAACGGGAACGAAAAAGCATACCGTCTGCCAGGTCGAGCATCATTCGGTCGTGGCTGTTGTCAAAATACCAACGCCAGTTATCATCGGGTTTAATTTTCATCGTGTGCCCTGTATTTACCGCTGCGCCAAAAATCACGCAGAATTCAGCGAAAAAAGAAACATAAGGAAAAGCTGAAAAAGCGTGCAACAGGACAAAATATAAACGAGCCGAGGGGATAAATAAACCCCCCGGCCAATGATTGTGAGAATTGTCTTAGAGATGGGTGACGATATCTTTAATTAAGCCTGGCCCCTGATAAATAAAGCCTGAATAAATCTGAACCAGTGTTGCCCCGGCGGCGATTTTTTCACGCGCTGCCGTCAGAGAATCGATCCCGCCTACCCCAATAATCGGCAACCGTCCCTGCAGTTCCTGAGAGAGACGCTGGATCACCGCCGTGCTGCGCGACTGCACTGGCCGTCCACTTAACCCACCCGCTTCCTCAGCATGCTTAAGACCGCTCACCAGCGAACGATCGAGCGTGGTATTGCTGGCAATCACGCCATCAATCTGATGACGAATTAAACTGTCCGCGACCTGAATTAACTCTTCTTCAGAGAGATCGGGCGCAATTTTTACGGCCAGCGGAACATATTTCAGATGACGCTGTTCCAGCTCTTTTTGTTTCTGTTTGATGGAAGAAAGCAGATCATCCAGCGCCTCGCCATATTGCAGCGAACGTAAACCTGGGGTGTTAGGTGAGGAAATATTGATGGCGATATAACCGGCGTGGGCATAAACCTTCTCCATGCAGATCAGATAATCATCTTTGCCCTGCTCGACCGGCGTATCTTTATTTTTACCGATATTGATCCCCAGCACGCCGTTAAAGCGCGCTTTCTTCACGTTTTCAACCAGGTGATCAACACCGAGATTATTAAACCCCATCCGATTGATAATTCCGCCCGCTTCCACCAGACGAAACATGCGTGGCTTATCGTTCCCCGCCTGGGCGCGCGGCGTGACGGTGCCGACTTCAACAAAGCCAAAGCCCATCGCCGCAAACGCATCAATGCACTCTGCGTTCTTATCCAGACCCGCCGCCAGGCCCAGGGCATTCTTAAAGGTCAGTCCCATACAGGTGACCGGACGCGACGGCAGATTCTGGCGATAAAACATCTCCAGTGGGGTGCCGTTCATAAAACGCAGTTGCTGAAAGGTGAGTTCGTGTGCGCGTTCGGGATCAAGTTTAAACAGCGCCGGTCGGACGATAGGATAAAACATGCACTCTCCTGAAGGACGGAAGCGATCGTGGAAGTCGGTGCACGGGAAATTGTGCGCCAGAATGGTAAAGTGCTCTGGCGCAAAAGTAAATCGAACAGCGGGGAAGCGTGAAGTTAACTGAAAATGCTTTGATCTTACGCGGCGGAATCGTTTACGGGTTGATTTTTCACCTCAGAGGGAAACAGATATTCCCGCAGGATGCCGTGACGTTGCATGATGCCAAAAATACCGAGACAGACAAACGCTTCAGCCCCGACCATCGACCATGCGGCACCGATTGCGCCAAACTTCCACGCCAGGAAACAGCACAGCGGCACGTTAACCACACCAGCGGCCATCATCACCCACATACGCTGGCGGGCCAGACCATGTGGGATCAGAATCTGTAATCCAGCCGGGTAGGCAATGTTGCCAAACAGGAAGCAGAGCACAAAGACGCGCAGCACATCCGCTGACGGGATAAAGTCTTTACCCAGCAATATTGAGACCACCAGGTCAGCAAAAAACCAGGTGAAGATCACAATCGACAGACTCAGGGAAAACGACAGCAGCAGGCTTTTGCGTGTCGCGGCAATCGCGGCGCGTTTATCCCGGCCAAACAGGTGGCTGACGCGCGGGAAGAAGGCGCTGCCAATCTGCTCCGGTACCGAGTTGGCCGCTTTACGCAGGCGATCGGCGCCGTTGTAGATCCCGACCATATAAGTCGAAGCAAAGGTGGCGAGAATCACCACGTTGACGCTGTTGAAAAGGTTAGCACCGGCGATGGCGATAAACACATCCATGCTGTCGGTGATGCGCTGTTTGATTTCGCGCGGTTCAAAGCGGTAGCGGCCTATGACTTTCATCTCCAGCACAAACTTCAGCGTAATCGCCGCGCTGATAATGGAGACCGCGCCAGGGATCAGGGCAGCCAGCCAGGTATCCTGCGGAGATTTCACCAGTAAAAAGGTCAGCGGAATCGCACAGAAATTACCGAAGGTGGCGATCATCGCCGTCTTACCCAGCTTCTCAAAGCCCTGCATCAGCCAGCCGAATGAAAACAGCGAGCCGACCAGCGTGGTGCAGTTCGCCAGAATGATGAAGAACAGAGGGTGCCAGGAGGGATTGAACCAGGTCGCAGTCAACAGCGTGCCGCTGGTGACCACCAGCAGCATCAGCTTGGCGTTGAATGTTGACCAGAAGAGCTGGCTGACGCGTTCTTTGTCATCACGATGGTGAGCAATATCTTTGGTGGTAAAGACATTGAACCCCCAGTCGGAGATAGTGCTGCAATAGAGGACGCAGGCAATCGCCAGCGCCAGCGTACCCATCTGCTCTACGCCCAGAACGCGGGCAAGATAGGGCAGCGTGGCCAGCGGAAACAGAAACGATGCGCCACGGTAAGCCAGCAGCGAGAAAATATTAATAACCAGACTTTTATCGAGTACTTTTGCCATGACGCAACAACCTTATACACATTGCATGTCTCACCTTCTCATTTCGCTAAGGCATAAACAATATCGCTTCAAATTTTTCAGAATCAGGCTGCGCGCTTGAGCTCTTTTTTAACCTTGTAGTGCTGCAGCGCAATAAAGAGCTCCGGGCGATTAAACAACAACCACTCTTTAAGATTTTCTGATTTTACATTACGACCCATAAAGCGAATGGCATTACAGACATATTCCGGCACCGGCGTTTTATTATAGAGAGACAAATAGATCATCAGACGGAACGAATGAAGTAAATAAGACTTTTCCAGCGAACTACGCCAGGCTGATTTAGGGAGCGAACTGGTTAACGTATTATAAGCATGCATAAAAGCGTCATAGCGCTGATAGAAAAACTCATTGCCTTTGGTACTGTTGGTCAGTGAACCACTGCGGATGCGCTGCTTATAATAGACCTGACGGCTGACCCATGCGTGCTGGCATTTCATAAACACGGAGAGCGTAAAGTTGTGGTCTTCATGAACCCGACGTACAAAGCGCAACTTATGCTGTTCAATGACGCTTTTTCTTAAGACGTAATTCCAGACGGCAGAGGTATATCTGCCATTACGCAGCAGGCGCAGAAAGACCTCCTGTGGTTTCTGCTGGCCAAACTGGTCATGCTTCACTTTTGGCGAGGTGATATCAATGTGGCCATCTTCATAGACGCAGGAGTTAAAACAGAAAAGATCCATTTCAGGATGCTTCTCCGCCACCATTGCCAGCTCAGTCACGAGGCCATCAACCACGACATCATCCGGATCACAGAAAAAGAGAAACTGACCCTTTGCCAGTGCAATGCCGGTGTCCCGTGCATTGCCGAGGCCGCCATTTTCAATGGTGATCACTTTCACCTGAGAAAGGTGTGCATAATTCTGTTCAATTAAGGCTAATGTTCCATCAGTAGATCCATCATTCACAATGATTATTTCATTGGGCGCTTTAACCTGGCGTAATAACGAATCGACGCACTCTACAATATATTTCTCAACATTGTAGGTTGGAATAATAACGGATAACAGGATGTCAGACATATGCAATTCTCTGCTGTTAGAAAATGACAATACGATTCACCTGCCTGATGCAGGTTCTGACCAGAGGCGAAACGTCGAAAAGAGTAATGCGCTAATATTATGATGGCTTTCATTTAGCCTGATTATCTTAAACCGGTAAGGCGAAAAAAGACCAGTCGTAAAAATTATCTTAACGTTTCACGTGAGAATCACTGTTAACGAAAGTGCATCTATAGCCTGCGTTAATGTTAAAACCGTTGATGATCGATTTAAAATAGCCCTGTGAAGCAGACGTAACCAGATTCAGGAATCTGTAAGCGAACATCTGAAACGATGAATAAGTTCAGCATTCCTTCATTTTTATTACAGTCTTCTTTCTGCAACTAATCCTAATCCCTGAAAGATGCTTGCCGCAGATAAGCTGATTCTGTGCTGCTTCGCAGCGCTCTTTTGTCAGCCGTTTCGCTTTATTGCCGCGCCACTCTCAGGGAAAATGATTAAGCAATCAGACGAAAGCTATTTTTTCTGCTGAACCGTCTCATTTTGACGATCTCGTATCATCCCTCTTAATGAATTGTTCTGCTGCCGACACATAATTTAAGAATTATCGGAAGCGGCGATGCTGACATCTGTCGCAACGCCTTCTATTTGCAGATTTCACCCTTACTTTGCTGGATAAATCATTTAAGCCCACTCTCCTGCTCTGACAGTATGAAGGCATAAGTTCTCAACATTTGATAATCAATAACTTTTAGTTATAAGGAGTGATGATGCGAGTTATTACGCTGGCAGGCAGCCCACGATTCCCCTCCCGCTCAACCTCACTGCTGACGCTGTGTCAGCACAAGCTGGAGGCGCGTGGTATTGAAGTCATTCCGTGGAATATTCACAACTTTCAGCCTGACGATTTAATCAATGCGCGTTTTGATGCACCTGCGCTTCTCGCCCTGCGTGACGATCTGGCTTCGGCTGATGGACTGATTATTGCGACACCTATCTATAAAGCGTCGTTTTCGGGTGCGCTGAAGACGCTGCTCGATCTGCTGCCTGAGCGCGCACTGGAACACAAAGTCGTATTACCGCTGGCCAGCGGCGGCAGTGCCGGTCATATGCTGGCGCTGGACTACGCCCTGAAGCCGGTGCTCAACGCCTTAAAGGCGCAGGAGATCCTGCATGGTGTTTATGCCGAGGATCATCAGATCAGTCATTACGACCGTCAGCCCGAACTGCAGGATTCACTGTCACAGCGCCTGGATGAGGCCGTCTCCGCCTTCTGGCTGGCACTGACCCGTCACCACCATCCCGTTGCGCAAGCGGTATAAGGAAGCGATCGATGAAGCTGAGATTAGGAAAGTGGCTGGTGGCCGGACTTCTGCTGGCCGGCCTTCAGGTACAGGCCGCCGAATCCGATCCGTCTGAGATTCGCATCGGCTATCAGAAAGGTTCGGTCAGCATGGTGCTGGCGAAGTCACATCAGTTACTGGAGAAGCGCTTTCCTCATACCCGGATTAAGTGGATCGAGTTCCCTGCAGGTCCGCAAATGCTGGAAGCGCTGAACATCAACAGCATCGACCTGGGCAGTACCGGTGATCTTCCCCCGCTGTTTGCCCAGGCCGCGGGCGCGGATCTGCTCTATGTTGGCGCGGAGCCGCCCAAACCCAAAGCAGAAGTGATTCTGGTGCCGAAAAGCAGCCCGCTGAAACAGGTCGCGGATCTGAAAGGCAAGAAAGTGGCTTTCCAGAAAGGCTCCAGCTCTCACAACTTACTGCTGCGCGCCTTACAGCAGGCGGGTCTGACCTTTAAAGACATCACGCCGGTCTATCTCACCCCCGCCGATGCGCGCGCCGCCTTCCAGCAGGGTGACGTTGATGCCTGGGCAATCTGGGACCCCTACTATTCATCAGTGCTGCTGCAGGGGAATTCGCGCCTGCTGATTGATGGCAGCTCCCTTAACCTGACCGGCTCCTTTTATTTAGCGACCCGCAGCTATGCCGAAGCCCATGGCGCGTTTATTCAGCAGGTGCTCGACACCTTCAGTTCTGCTGACGCGCTGACAATCAGCCAGCGTCAGCAGAGCACCACGTTACTGGCGCAGGCGATGGGCTTGCCCGAACCGGTTATCGCCAGCTACCTCAGCCATCGGCCACCCACCCGCATTTCGCTGGTCAGTGCCGAAACTGCCGCAGCTCAGCAGCGCACCGCTGACCTGTTCTATGCCAATCATCTCTTGCCAGTAAAAGTGACGATTCAGGATCGCATCTGGCATCCGCATACCGTGACGCAATAAGGAGCAACAATGAGCGTATCCATTTTCTGGTTCCTGCCGACGCATGGCGACGGCCACTATCTTGGTACCGCCGAAGGGGCGCGACCGGTTGATCACGCCTATCTGCAACAGGTGGCGCAGGCCGCTGACCGCCTCGGTTTTGGTGGCGTACTGATCCCGACCGGCCGCTCCTGTGAAGATGCCTGGCTGGTTGCCGCCTCGCTGATTCCGGTGACGCAGCGCCTGCGATTCCTGGTGGCGTTGCGTCCTGGGGTGATTTCACCAACCCAGGCAGCGCGTCAGGCCGCTACGCTGGACCGTCTTTCTAACGGACGTGCGCTGTTTAATCTGGTGACCGGCGGCGATCCGGAAGAGCTGGCGGGCGACGGTGTGTTCCTGGATCACCGCGAGCGTTACGCGGAATCCGCCGAGTTTACCCGCGTCTGGCGTCGGGTGCTGGAAGGCGAAACCGTCGATTATGAAGGCAAGCACGTGAAGGTACGCGGTGCGCGTCTGATGTTTAAACCGGTGCAGCAGCCTCGTCCCCCGCTGTGGTTTGGCGGCTCTTCTGAACCCGCCCAGGAGCTGGCTGCCGAACAGGTCGATGTTTACCTCACCTGGGGCGAACCCCCTGCGCAGGTTAAAGAGAAGATTGATCAGGTGCGTGCGAAAGCGGCTGCCCAGGGACGCACCGTCCGGTTCGGCATCCGTCTGCATGTGATCGTGCGTGAAACCAATGAAGAGGCCTGGCAGGCCGCCGACAAACTGATTGCCAATGTGGATGACGCCACCATCGCGAAAGCGCAGGCGGCGTTCCAGCGGGCAGACTCTGTGGGGCAGCGCCGGATGGCCGCGCTGCATGGCGGTCGCCGCGACAAGCTTGAAATCAGCCCTAACCTGTGGGCAGGCGTCGGCCTGGTGCGCAGCGGAGCCGGGACCGCGCTGGTCGGCGATGGCCCGACCGTGGCCGCACGCATCAAAGAGTATGAAGCGCTGGGCATTGAGACCTTCATCCTGTCGGGTTATCCGCACCTGGAAGAGGCTTATCGCGTCGGCGAACTGCTGTTCCCGCATCTTGACCTGCAGGTTCCACTGGTGCCCCAGCCGCGCGTGGTTCAGGCACACGGTGAAGCGGTAGCCAACGATTTTACCCCTGAGAAAAAAGTCGCCCGGGGCTGAGGAGAGCATGATGACCAGAACCCGAAAACGCCTTGCTGATACGCTGGTGCCCTGGCTGCTGCCGACGCTGCTGGTGGTGGTGTGGCAGATTGCCTCGCAAACCGGCTGGTTGTCGACCCGTATTTTGCCCGCACCGGAGAAAATTGTGACCACCTTCTGGCAGCTGACCGCCAGTGGTGAACTCTGGCAGCATCTGGCGATCAGTAGCTGGCGGGCGCTGATCGGCTTCAGTATCGGCGGTTCTATCGGCCTGCTGCTCGGGCTGATTACCGGCACCTCCAGAACCGGTGAACGACTGCTGGATACCTCGGTACAGATGCTGCGCAATGTGCCGCATCTGGCGCTGATCCCGCTGGTAATCCTCTGGTTCGGTATCGATGAGTCTGCCAAGATCTTTCTGGTGGCGCTGGGGACGCTGTTCCCGATCTACCTGAATACCTATCACGGCATCCGCAACATCGATCGCGGGCTGGTTGAGATGGCGCGCAGCTATGGCCTTTCCGGCTGGAGCCTGTTTATCCAGGTGATCCTGCCCGGCGCGCTGCCCAATATTATGGTCGGCGTGCGTTTCGCGCTGGGTCTGATGTGGCTGACGCTGATTGTCGCAGAGACCATCTCTGCCAACGCGGGTATCGGCTATCTGGCCATGAACGCGCGTGAATTCCTGCAGACCGACGTGGTGGTGGTCGCCATTATTCTTTACGCCCTGCTCGGCAAACTGGCGGATGTCGCCGCGTTGTTGCTTGAACGTGTCTGGCTGCGCTGGCATCCCGCTTATCAACTGAAGGAGGAGAACGCATGAGCCAGACTCTCTCACCGGCGCGCCTCAACACCGGTACCCCGGTTGGCGTTAACGGCGTCAGCAAACAGTATGGCAGCCGCACCATTCTCAATAAGATTGACCTGCATATTCCCTCAGGTCAGTTTGTGGCGGTGGTGGGTCGCAGCGGCTGTGGCAAAAGCACGCTGCTGCGCCTGCTGGCCGGTCTCGAACAGAGCTCCAGCGGTGAACTGCTGGCAGGCAATGCGCCGCTGCAGTCGGCTCGTGAAGATACCCGCCTGATGTTTCAGGATGCGCGACTGCTGCCGTGGAAAAAAGTGATCGATAACGTCGGACTGGGTCTGCGCGGACGCGAATGGCGCAGCGCGGCGCTGGATGCGCTGGCGGCGGTAGGCCTCGCCGATCGGGCTGATGAGTGGCCAGCCGCCCTCTCCGGCGGCCAGAAACAGCGCGTCGCACTGGCCAGAGCGCTGATCCACCGGCCCGGTTTACTGCTGCTGGATGAACCGCTGGGGGCGCTGGATGCCCTGACCCGCATTGAAATGCAGGGATTGATTGAGTCACTGTGGCAGCAGCATCACTTTACCGTGCTGCTGGTTACGCATGATGTCAGTGAAGCGGTGGTGATGGCAGATCGCGTGCTGTTGATCGAAGAGGGTCAAATCGGGCTGGATCTGCTGGTGGATCTGCCCCGTCCCCGCCGTCGCGGATCGGCGCGGCTGGCCGAGCTGGAAGCGGAGGTACTGGATCGGGTCATGCAGCGTACGGAGCGACCGCAGCCGGTTCGTTTCGCGCAGCAGCGCTAAAAAAGGGGAGTGTCTCAGACACTCCCCTTTTTTATTATCAGGCGTTCAGTGCCCGGGTAATTTTCTCGTAGAGGTCGCCAGAGAGTTTATCCAGCTCCAGCAGCTGCTCCAGCGCCTGGCGCATCATCGCCTGACGGCCTTCGTCATAACGTTTCAGGCGAATCAGCGGCTCCACCATCCGTGCCGCAACCTGCGGATTGCGGGTGTTGAGGTCGGTAAGCATCTCCACCAGGAACTTATAACCGCTGCCATCTTTAGCATGGAAGGCGGCCGGGTTAGCCGAGGCAAAGGCACCCACCAGCGAGCGAACACGGTTCGGATTACTCATGGTGAAGGAGCGATGATTCAGAAGCTGACGCACATTGCGCATCACGTTAGCGGCCGGACTGGTCGCCTGCAGCACAAACCATTTGTCCATCACCAGACCATCCTGATGCCAGCGCTCATCGTAAGCTGCCAGCAGCGCATCACGGCACGGTAACTGTGCCGCAACCGCAGCAGAAAGCGCCGCCAGCGCATCGGTCATGTTGGTCGCCTGGTGATACTGCGTCTGCACCAGTTTATCCGCCAGTTGCGCATCGCTGAAGGCGAGATAGGTCAGGCAGATATTTTTCAGGCTGCGCTGACCTATCGCGTCATGCTCCACGCGGTATTCAGGCTGCTGATTGGCGTTGTAGATCGCAAAAAACTCATCGGCCAGTTCGCGTGCCAGCGTGCGTTGCAGTGCGTCACGCACCAGCGCAATCGCCTGCGGATCGATAGTATCAAACAGCTCGGCAATCTCATTTTCCGACGGCAGCGTCAGAATCAGCGCGGTCAGTGCCGGGTCGCAGTCGGTATCCAGCAGCACCGCGCGGAAGGCGTCGGCGACATGCAGCGGCAGTGACAGATGCTGGCCCTGCTGATAGCGGGCGACATTCAGACGGATATAGGTCGCCAGCAGGCTCTGAGCCGCATCCCAGCGGGAGAAGTCGTTGCGTGCATGACGCATCAGGAAGGTGAGCTGAGCATCACTCCATTTGTAATCAAGCTTAACCGGAGCAGAGAATTCGCGCAGCAGCGACGGCACCGGCTGGAAGTAGACGTTATCGAAAATAAAGGTCTGGAACTCCTCGGTGACATTCAGCACATGATGTACCGGATGACCATTATTCTGCAGCGGGATCACCTTGCCTTCGCCATCGTAGAGTTCAATATCCAGCGGGATATGCAGCGGCAGCTTCTCTTTCTGATCGGCAGTCGCAGGCGTGTGCTGCGTGACGTGCAGCGTATACTGCTCCAGCTCCGGGTTGTAATCGTCGCGCACCGTCAGCACTGGCGTACCGGACTGGCTGTACCAGCGGCGGAACTGCGACAGGTCAACATTCGAGG
>PVMI01081836.1:0-13578 GCA_008528875.1 Aulacorthum solani
CCCCCTTTACCCAAACACCACAGAAATGTTCCCATCACATGACATTTTTAAAACTGGTATGATCCTGGTTATTTTGGATTATATTCAAAATTATTTATTATTGTTTATTTGTTTAGGTTTTGTTACCAGCTGCTATTCTTTTACAATTGGATTATGTAAGAAGTACATGTGTTGAGTTTTTAGAAAATCTACTGAATCCTTCAAATTGTATTGGTATCAAAGAATTTGCTGACTTCTATAACTGTATGGAATTGTTGACAAGTTCTGAAGAATACATTAGAAAACATTTTTTGTAAGCTTTACTAAATTTTACTCTGTCGGTGAACTGTATCAGATTATGATCTTGATTTTCAGAAAAGTGGTTGAAGGTGATGAGTTTCTATCTCTATCTTCCGAAGAAGTGATTAAGCTAATCTCCCGTGATGACATTTATGTTCCATTTGAAGAAAAAGTATGCATACTAAATTTCATAATTGTTGTATTTAATTATTTATAGAAAATCAATTTACTTGAGCTGCTTTAAAGGAATATAATCGAATCACATGTTTCACAAATAATAATAATAATATGTGGTTGTCTAGAGATAATGGTATTTTTTGCAAACCTTGAACTTAAAATGAATACCACATTATTTAATTATTCATTATTTATAAGTTAATTTGTTGCAAACATAGGTACTTCAAATTATGAGCAATACCTTAAAATATTTTTTTGTTATTAGTTCATCTAAGTATGTCAAGGCAAAAACAAAAGTTTAAGTATTACTGATCTAATGTAATTTGCTTTAATTATATTTATTTGTTTTAGATATTTGAATGTGTTATTAATTGGGTAAAACAAGAATTAGATTGTAGATATGACAGCTTGCCTAAATTAATGGAACATGTACGTTTATCATTAGCTCCCCAAGAATACATATCAATAAAAGTAGTTGAGGAACCTCTTCTTAAAAATAATACTAAATGTGTGTTTTTTTCATCAATATGCTTTTACTGTAAATTTATAATCTTATATCATAATTATAATATTTTTAGGTAAAGATTTTGTCATTGAAGCTTTAAATTTCCATATCCTAAAGAAACATCAACATATTACTATTCCACAAACAATTCGTAATTCACCTAGACAGTCTGGACAAAAAGTAATATTATTATGATTTCAGATTTAAAACTATCTTTTCAATATTACTCAATTTTTTTTTTTTATCAGTTTGTTATTGGCATATGTGCAAATTCATCAGTAATGAATAAGTGTTATACAATCTGGTATGACCCATTAACCAAACTATTGTATAAAACAATAGAAATGAGAATGCGCTATGGATTGTGTGCTCTAGCCTTAGTAAAAGAACATTTAGTGTTTGCTTTGGGCAATAATTTTAATAGTTCAAGATCAATTGAAATGCTTGATTTATCTTCACAAACTCTCCAATGGGTATCAACAGTGGACATGTTGGTCGATCGGAATTATTTTGGAGTTGGTGTCTTAGATAATTGTTTATATGCTGTAAGTTATACCAATAAGTTATGTTATCTAACCTATTACTAATTTTGTATATTAATATTAAATGATAGGTTGGTGGATTTAGTGGTGTTTCTTATTTAAATAGTGCAGAGGTATTTGACGTGAGTATTCAAGAATGGCGATTGATATCTAGTATGTCTACTAAAAGAATGAACCTAGGTGTTGGAATACTCAATAATCATATATATGTGGTAAACAAATATTTTTTTGTTTCTTAATTATAAATTTGTTATCCCTACATTTCATTTGATTAAATTCTATAGGTAGGTGGTTATAAGTACCCATTTTCTTTGAAATCCGTTGAATGTTATGATCCCAGCCTTGACACATGGACACCAGTCACACAAATGTCCTCATGTCGCCGATGCCCTGGTATAGGAGTCTTAGACGGTGTAATGTATGCTATCGGTGGTGAGTGTAAGGACAATAATAGTTCAGTGATTCATAAAAGTGTTGAGGCCTATACACCAATTACTGAAGTTTGGACTCCTATTGCTGATATGCACTTATGTCGATCTAATCCAAGTAAATATACAAATTACTTTTTATTTTCCTCTTTCTAATGAACTTAATTAATTTAACTTTCATTTTCAATATAGGTGTTTTCACATTTAATGGTTTGTTATATGTTATGGGTGGATTTGACGGAACTACTCATTTGGATTCTGTAGAAATATACGATCCTAACACCAAAATCTGGACCATAGAACCATTGTCAACAAGTGGTGATGTAATTTATGGTGCAGTAGTCGTTGATAAGCCACCACATTTGAGAACTGATTAGCTAACAAGGTCTCATTGATGGCTGTAACCATAATATATTTATATTCAATTATAGTTCAAGATTATGTATTAAGTATTTTATACGTTTTTGATTTTGTGAATGTTTGAGTATATTGGTTTTATATAATTTGAGTTGACTATTATTATCTCTCAGTAAACTAAAAAAAACGTACACATTTCGTTTAAATATTCTAGTGTAAATAAGATTTATTTATTTCCAGAGAACGTAATAGTATAAGTTGACAACGGTCATATTTGGACATTTTGTGAACCAAACAACCCATTTATCCCTTCCCTCTGCTCCCAAAAAAGTTATTTCTTAAAATATAATGTAAAATTATTTTATTATAGACGATGCTGGTCCACAGACAATTTAACCAACCATCTATTTTATTCTCACTTATATATAATATTGGTAAATTGTATGTATATATATATACCTGCTATGGTGCTAAGAATGTTTACATTATAATGATAAACAAAAAAATAATAATATTAAATTACAATTAAAAAAAAAAAATAATAATTTCTCAACAAACTCTGTGTAAAAAACTGCTAAATAAAAAAACACAAAAATAATTGCTTTAACATATGTGATATAAATATAAGGTAGAGTTTAAGAAAATAGATGGTCTAAAATAAATACAATATTAATTAATACAAATTCAATAGAAATTAATGATTCATATTTGTTTATCATATAAATTATTTTAAAAGAAATTAATCCAAATTTAGTTTACTTGGCTAGAAGATTCAGCTTGAAATTGTATAGTTAAGTACTATGTTGTATACAAATTGTGTTAAAATCAATAGATTTGTTTCCGGTACTAGTAAACTTAATTTTGATTAACACCAGTTAAAAATATTCATATAATAAATAAATATAAATAATTATTTTTATTAAATTTGTATTAATTACTATTGAATATTTTTACAATATCGTATTATTAGGCGTGTGCTTAGCTATTTGGGGGAACTTAGCAATAAATGCTGTCTCGTCTAGTGATTTAAGACGCAGCTGAACATTAATTGCGACAGCAAAAATGTTATAAAATTATCTCTAAAACATAGGTGTAGGGTGATCAAATATATTGGGGGTTGCTGAAACCCCACTGTACATTTTGTATGTGGCGATTCGTAGGGGGCTCTATCCCTACACCCCCCTTTCACCAATTTATATTAAAGAAATCGTGCCTATGTAGCTATCTTCAATGGTATCTTATATTAAATGTTTCAAGCTTTTTGATGCAACAAAAAAGTTGTATAGAAATTTATAGAATTAGTAAAAAAAAAATCAAATTTAAAATGTCTATATGTACCTATATAGCTCAAAAGTGAATTTGAAAAGATGTTTGAAAAATATTACAATGAACGTATAGAAAATGAAAATACAAACATTTGGTGAAAATGTCAAGTAGTACATATCCAAGCATTTATTTATTTTTGAATCACAACGAAATATCAAAAATCAATCGAGGATCGAGAAAAAATAGTTAATTTAAAGGTAAATATCTATAGTCGAAAAAAATTTAACTTAAAACGCTCATAAAAAAATGTAGTGACTGCATTTTAGATATTATCAGCATAAATATATAATATATTTTTTTGGACAGGATACACGTTTTTTTGTTTCTGGCCCATTTGTCGTAAGGTTACTTATTAACAAAAACGTATAATTTATGATTCATTAATTTTCCTTGTTGAATAAAATTATCGAGTTTTTGCATTCATATTTAACTTTTAAATTGATAAATGACTAACAATTATTGACAGTAATCTTTTCAAAACTTTATGGAGTCAATGTGTACATATTATGACTATTATTATTATTATTATTATTATTATTTAGGTATTTCTGTTAGCTAAAAGACTAGGTAGCTATATTTTTTAATAGCAAAATATGTAAAAAGTATGCTATTATTTTCTATACCTAAAACAGAACAAACTATCAATGGTTTTCTTTTTTTCAATGTGATTGTAAAAGTGTTACATACGTCTATAATCTTTATTTATTCACATATTTTACGGAAAGGGGCCATTTATCGGTCTTATCAATAATTCAATCTATAGTAACCGACTCATTCAAGTTATGTAGTGTGCTCACTCAATATATGAATATAAACTTATAAATTATAATGTATAGTTTGGGCTTTGTTAAAAACTACACACTTACCATTAATAAAAATTAACATTTCACACCATTCATGCCGCACTCATTTGGCCTATTGTTTAACATTTAAATTTGGAAGGTCGATGATTCAAAATCATACACATTTGATTGTCAGTTAAAAATTAAACATTTATTGATATTAAATAAAACGTCGTAAAAATAATTTAAATAAAAGTTTAGATAGGTATGTATACGATTTTATAATTTCAATATTAACTAAAAATTATTGTATTTATAATTAATTTAATATAATACAATAATAAAAAAAATGTAAAAAAAATGAATGTTTAAATTGGAATGAATATTTACATCCTATTGTTTTTAAATCAAAGTTATTTAAATTTTCAATGCTTACTAACCGATCATATAAATTAAAAATTACTTTTTCTGATACTTGTCTTTATCCTCACATAGGTACGTATTACGTGTACATTTAATTTTTTTTTTCTTGAACTTTCGGCAAAATCTATTGTAGTTCAATGTACGTTTAATTATGCTTCGTTTTCTTATTGTTAGGACGCGGTGTGCAATTAATTAAAATAATAAATACGTTATATTCGTGTGGACAGTATTCCGAATTTAAGTACGTATATATTAGTAATGCGAATAACCAATAATTATAATTAGGGCTCGGATTTCAATGCATTTGTATCTATTTTTGGAGATGTCTTACTCGATGGTTTTCAAGCTACAAATATGTTTCAAGTACTCCGTGTTCTAACCACAAACATTTTTTGTATTTTTTTCATTTTTAGTGGATTTTATGCATTTTTAGAACATTTTTGACCTATCTATCGTATTATGACTAAAAAAATTGACCTCATTGAAATATAAGTACTACATAATAGTATAGTACTACGTAATATAAATTATTTTCATTTCGAACTTCACATCAGGGCCCAGGGGTAATCCAGTTTTAAATTAGACAATGCTGAAATTTATTTTTAACTATGTTACACCAATTAGCCGATATAGAAAAAGTTATAGTTGTAACTTTAGAAGTAGATCCACCAGGAAAAGTATTTTTACTTAATAGTGATGTTTTAGAAAAAGCGAACTGTAGTACAATTGTGAAATTATTTGTAGATTTCTTTTAATTTTGTGGGCCAACACAAGAAATACTTATCGTACAGTGTAATTCAAATAAAATTTCATTTTTTTATAATGATTTGAATTTATTTAATAAATAATGTATTTTTGAAAAGGCTTTTTTGATGACTTTTAAAGGGCCTCCATACTACCTACTGGATTCTAAGGAACACTTTTAGGCAACTTCTTATACATTTGTGGCATTGTCGTTGTATTGGCCGTGAACACGACTATAGATATACTATCTATCATGATCGTACCTAATTAATGATCTCTAGTGACTATAGTAGTAGACAGTAGTAACCCGTACAGTAATAGCCACGATTAAAGTAAGATTATTTTGCTAAACAAGTTTGCAACAATGTTGGGCTCAACTATTTGGACACTGCTTGGTCTAGATGACCTTTTTTGACTTCGAAATGCAATACGTGCTAATGACAAATAAAAAACATACAAATTCGAGCCTTGCTCTCTACAAAAAGAGAGGGTTGGCTAGTTGGCTCTACTATCCATCAAATTATTTTCAGCTTCGATGTATAGAAAGTTCATGATTTAACCTAGTTTCTATTATCAATTGTAACTCAAGTGCATCCTTGCTGGACATGGTCTCTATGACCTAAGACTGTATATTATAAGACCTATCGCATGTTTATTGTAAGTAACTTAAATTACTATTAAAAAGATGTACAGGTAATCGTTTCGTTCTCATCTATGTATAACTCATAGAAATTGTGTACCTACATAAGAAATCTTTTATTTAATTTTTTAATTTGTAACCTAACCGTCAAAAATATTCATACTAATAAATTGTATAGCTATACATTGAATATTTTCGATATTAAAACAAAGAAAATATTTAAGCTATCAAGTTGGAGTATTTACAATATTATCTTTTAATATCTTTAAAATAAGGTACATTTAAAGTGTTAAATTTGTTAATGACCAGTATTTTTTATTAATATTATGATACTTTAATTTGTGATAAAACGCGATATCGTCAAACTATCTTATATAATATATATATTAATATTAATTTACAGTACTGTCGTTTAAATTATTTTTGACCCAACATTATTCCGGAGATCGTTGAAAACCCGGAGCCTCATTTCCGTCACGGACTGGATTTTTACCTTGGACGAACCCCCCAAGCTCCAGTGCTGCGATACCTATTCAATGTACCTATTATTGATCTAATACATGTACGAAAATCAATATATTATACGAAAAGTACTTTTAATTTAATTTTTACAGAAAAAAAAAAAATATTTTAAGTAATAAATAATTATCCTATGTAAATTAAAAAATTTCGATGAGCAAAAACTATGAAAATCTTGTTGTAATAAACAGAGTAAGCGTTTTGCACATATATCATTCTTTGTCGCGGTAGATATACAGTACCTAGTCTACAGTTCGTACCTTTTACTTATAACTGTATAGAGCTCGGTTTTTTATAGAAAAATAAATCTTTAAAAAATAATTTTAAGTAGCCAAAAAATAGCAAAAAAAAACATCTATTAAATTTAATTCTAAAAAAAATCAAATTTAAATTACACATTAAATTTAATTTAAAAAAAGAAATTTACAACCATATATTATTTAGTCAAATTACTTTAATTAAAACTCATTTTATCGGGTATTAAATGCTAATATATTTTTTTACATAGAAAAAGACTTTTCCACGTCAATTGATATAATTGGTACATTTTTCATACAAACTAAAATTTAGTTACTAAATCATTGAAATCATATTGTTCCACATAATTATTTAATGGGGTGCCATTATGAATGCTGTTAATTTTTAAGCTCTATCTATCCATTATTTTTTGAAAATCACGAGTTTTATCATTTCTAGCAATGATAATACAGTCCAAGTATAATATAAATATAAATATGTTAAATTTTAATGAAAATGATGTAAAATTTAAGAAAAAAGAACCATTTTTTTGATAAAAAAGTAAAAAAAGCACGTTTTGTTTAAAAAAAAAAACCAAAAAACCAAAATAAAGTTCATTTCATTGAAATCAGAACGATTCAAAACGTATTAATATACAAGAACTATCCTTCTATAGGTACCACTAACATTAAAAGAATCATTTGCTACAAAATCCGAACCCTATGTACCTATTATAATTTATAACTTACCTATTTTTCCTCCTACTGTAGATACGTGTTCGCTCTACATTTTAGTATTTCCTGATGGACGCCTCTTGCGTTCTTCGGTCAATCCGTCCGAAGTCATATTGTGCCGTTGCAAAGGCGAAATTTCAGTTTTCGATTTGAGGTGCAGGCTATCCATATGTACATCAAACAGACCCATAGGGGTACAAAATGACTAAAGTCGTTATTGTTTGTGTTAAAATGTAATTTCGTTTAAATTTGAACTTAAATAACTGTAAAAAAATCTGTGTTTATATTTATTTTAATATGTTTTGGTTACGGAATTAACTATATATCTACGTTTGAATCTTGTTTTAAATTTTCGATCCTTCGCTATAAAAGTAAAACATTTAATACATTTTAATAACTACAAAATCATTTTTCATTTTGAGAAATTTTGTCAACATTTACTTTTTGAACTTAGAATAATTTAAAAATGAAAACGTGAGTATGTATTTTCAATATTTTTGAACTGCTAGTGTAACAATAATATATTAAGAGTCATGCTTTTTGATGCTATTTGATTCAACCAATAAAATTGTATTAACATTTATAGCAAAAAAATTATTAAAATGAAAATTGAAAATGTTTGTTAACGGCTCAAAATGAGTCAAAATATTTTGAAATTTGATCACGTATATAAATTGATAAAATAAACAAACATAATATGGCGTAAATGTCAAGTATTTACAATTATTAGTTTTTGAAATACAACGAAATAAGAAAACCGATACATGAGAAATCTAGTGATGAATATCCAATGGTGCAAAAATTTCAACTTCCAACGATCATAAAAATTTAATATCACATTCCTGTAGATTTTTTTGTTTGGATAAAAGTAGACAAACTTATAAAGAATCTTATATGAAATTTTCAAATCTTAGAAAGAAAATAAAAGTTTTTATGGGTATCCAACTTAAAAAAATTTGCAAATTTTGGAAATTTTTTAAATATTTTGTCGAAATTTAAAATTCAGACGCTCATAAAAAAAATATTGTGGACTTATGCTAAACTTTTTTTTTTATTTCCACTAACAACAACTTATGAGGAACGTATTATATTTTTAAGTTTTTTGATAGAGCTAACATTTTTTTATAGATATTAATCGGTAAAAAACTAATAATTATCGAAAATTTCATATACCTATAAATTGTTCAACATCAGTCAAAATATTTTGAACATTTTATGGTGTATAGAAAATTCTAACACATTACGTATGCCTAGTATCGACGTAGGTGTACATTCAATATCATTAGTTGGTAGGTATTTGACTTTTTGTGCTTATATAAAAAATATGTTCAGAATTAAAAGACCAATTCATAAAGGTAATCATTGTAATTGCTTTCATAAGTATTTTATACTAAGATTTAAAAAAAATATATATATAATTGTAAACATTTTTTTTGCAGTATTTCCATTAATTATACTAACTATGTCAATGGCATTCAAATCATTTTGAATAAACAAAAAGATATTCGATTTCGGTGATCCAAAACTAAATTTAAATGCTAGTCACCTATAAAAAAAACTGTTCAGTAGTTTTTGAGTCTATCGAGAGCAAATAAATAACTATTTATTTTTAAATTTTTATAGGATAAAATAATATTACATTACATTTCTATAGACATATAGCAACAGTAAATTACGAGACTTAATTTTGAACAACATACAATTTTTTACTGAGTAAATTTAGGCATTTTGAGCACACAACTTTGAATAATTTCGCTCAAAATTGCATGTATGAGAGTCACATAAAATGCTTGTATTTGTTTTACTCTGGTATTTCATTCATTCCAATTACATTTATATCATTATATACCTACGTATATATTACGTTATATTTAAACCTCTTTATATTCAATATAATATGATATTGTAATCATAATAATTAATACAAATATACTTTGTCAAAATTAAACAAATTAAATTGATTTAAAAGCTAAGTACCTATTATACACTTTATTCAGTGAAATTTGAGAAATTTTTGCAGTTAATTGAACAATTAAAATTAGAAAAACAATATACCTCATTCCAGAAATTAATGATACTGTCTATTCGTATAAGTGTATATTTTTACATACCAATTGATGATTTATAAATGTGTTGAACAATTTTGATTTTATAATAGTACCTAAAGCAGGTTATAATATAATATGCTTCAACTGAACAAAATTTAGATAATTTTTATTCCAATTTCCTAGATATTTACTTATGTCTGGATGAATAATTTTAACAATTTTCATACTTGCCAACACACTTTAAGATGTTGTCTAAAAAAGTATTATTTATATTGAGTTTATGGAGTTAAATTAAATACAACTATATACACTATATAAATATATAATATTGTTTTCATGTTATTATAGCTTATTAACTGTCAATGTATAATATTTTTGTTACTGAATATGATGTCGGAAATGTGACTCTATTTTTGGTCAATGACTATTCTACTTACATAAATGGTGTTTCAATTCTAGTGGACAGTGGATTTTTGGCCAGATATACATGAATCACCTAAGAAGCAGTTATATACCTACTTACAACAACAAAGGTCTGAATATTACGACTAGGAAAAAATTGAATTATGTTAATTATAAAACAATAAAGATTGAAAACGCTGTTTAATTCATTTTTACTTGTTTTAGATTCTGAGAGGAGTGATGGTGTATTGATTTAATAATGCTATATATTTTTGTGTCTGTCATTACAGTTTGGGGTAGTAAAGGTGTTTTGATTTTCTTTAACAGCAACTTTTCTGATAGGAAAGTGAATCTAGTTGGTGCATTCGGGGAGTCAAAATTTAAAATTCTAAATAGTTATCTAAGATTTGAAAATTTAATACAAGATTCCTTATAAGTTTGTCTAACTTTGTCAAAAAAACAAAAAGTAAAATTAAATTTTTATGAGCTTTTTGATAAAATTTTGAAAATATTTTGATTCGTTTTGAGCCATTAACGGACATTTTTAATTTTAATTTCTTAATTTTTTTTTTTTTTATAAATTTCAATAATAGTATTTTGGTTTAAGAACCATGGTTAAGAGGTCAAAATAACTTGAAAAAAATTGATCTATCCGAATTTGATATTTAAAACATCTGTTGCTATTTAAAAAATAGCAAATCGTATTGCGCATGAGCAAACTAAAAGATATAAACTTTTGAATATCATCAAAAAATGTGTATTCGTGTATTCCTTAACTCCTCCTGAAACCCCATAACAATCCGAGGTCACTGGATTGAAATGTCTAGTGTTACTTTTAAAAGGAAACACACTTTATTATGAAATCAATGATATAAGTAGTACAACTCTCAAATCAATTTAGTAATAACTGAAACTTTTTTATTTTTGCATTTATTTTAGTGAAATTATAATAATATTTATAGGTAAATTGAATGGTTTTTCACATGATTATTTTACATGTACAAACTATCATCAAAATCTGGCGGTCTCATATGATCTGGACGCGGTCCTCTAAAGCTGCCAGGCATCATTGGATCTGGATCGATTGGACGGGTTGGATCAAAACGTGCCATCGGAGGAACCCTAAGTATATAATATTTAACATAATAAGGAAATGGAATAACATTAAATAAAAAATATTAGGAAACCATACCCTGGTCTATTAGGTCCTCTTCTCTGCATAAGTGGATCAAAGAGCATACCACCGCCTCCTAAAGGATTCAAATCTGGCATGCCGTACGATGGAAATGTATTTAATGGGCGGAATGGTTCAGATTGATAACTTGGTGGAAGCCCTCTTGGCAGTCTGCATAAAATAAAATGTCAGTCCTTACTTTTACTATAGCATACAAAATTGAAAATATAAAATTAAAAAAACACATACACGAGAGGATCATCCTCCACTGATTTTTTGGTCTGAGTGCCGATAGTTTTCTTATCCAGATTTTCTTTTTCCATGGGATGAATTAGGTCAGTTTCTAACAAACAAATAATTTCATAGAACTTATCTTTATTATTTGCCAAGTCACTGATCCATTTCACTGCAGAACTAATATTTCCAATCGCAGCGCTTGCCACATGTTTTGTCATTACATTCTAAAAAAAAGAATCATGATAGTCATAAATTATGTTTGACATTTATTATTAATTAATAATTACATTTAGACATTTAAGCTTATACATACATAAAAATTGAAAATAAAGCTATCACAAGCTTTAACACCACTCAACAAAAACAATTCATCGTCACGCTTATAATGCAATTTGTGCATCTCATTTTGAGACCAATTTGCAGGTAAAATATCAGTCGGTTGCTCTCCATTAACTTTATCCTGAAAATGTATATTATATACATTAGTACATAATATTAAAACTTAACAGATAGTAAAAAAAAATATTTTAAAATTGATTTGCCTATACAGTAGGATATATTAAGTATAAAAATAATCATAACTATAAATATTATGTGCCTACTGCAGTGGTTCTTAACCTTTTTCGAATGACAGAACACTTAACATTTTATAAGATTTTCGCAGAACACAACCGTAAAATAAAATAGTAGTACATACATTTTTAATTTTTTGATATATTAAGCAATTAATGTATAGCATACAATTGTTTGCATGCCATACATGTTAGTGTTAGTCACTAAAAATAATAAAATAATAGAAAGAGTTAAAAAAAAATTAAAAATTTGAAATTGAATACTTTGTATGAGATATTTGTGCCTGATGATTTTTACAGATATTTTCAATATTTGGAGGTATGTACGTTATTGCTACTCTCATTTAATCTTCAATATTTGTCAGCCTTTCTCGTTACTTTGTTTTGATATTCGTCAATGTTGAAAATTGTAATAAAATTGAAATTGATTTTTCAGAAATTTTTTTAAATTCGATTTGAACTGAAATCCAAAATTCTTCTACTGTTATTTCGGAAAATTTTATTTTTAGAGTTTGATCTGTTGTTAGCGTTATGAATTCTTGATCTTCTTCTAACATAAATTCATAACTTGATGTGTTGATGGTAGAAAATGGATTTCGCATCCAATCATTCTTTTCAATTCAGGAAAGTATTTTGTGATCTTTTTCTTCTAATATTGCTAATTGTTCTGTTATAATAGGAATTATTTCATTATTATTTTTAATTGAAGGAAACATGTCTACCTTTGTGTTTTGAATTATACATGTTCTCCAAAAAGATATTTTTTTTTTAAATGTTAATAGTTTATACGTGGATGTAAGAATATTTTTGTTTTCACCTTGCATATCAGCATTTACACTATTTCATTGTATAATATAATAATAATAATAATAATAATGTATATTATATAGTATACTGACACATTATATAATTTGGAAGTTAACGATAACGTTTTTGTGTACAAAAATAAACCAAGAAAACCTAAAATGATTCTATTTTGAAAAAATTTTTTTTTCACTGATTTTAACATTTTGGCGGAACACTTAAACCAAGTCCACGGAACACCGGTTAAGAACCACTGGCCTACTGTAACCATTTTGATAGTTCAAAATTAACTAGACTAGATAAAGCTGAAATTTAATTAGGTAGTGCATTAAAAATTCTTGGGTATTTTATAATTTTTATAATACATTGTAATAAAGTTTACTAATGAACATGGTTAAAATTTAATGTTAAGCTCCTAGTTCTATAACTAGTATTGTATACAATTAACATGTTGAGATATTAATATGCCAGTTCAATAAGATCATTTTCAGCCTCCATCAGTCCCTAAAATTGTGTGTAGTACGAATTTTAAAAGTGTGTTCAAATTAAACCTGTATAATAATATTTTATACAATTTTATAGCTTCACAGTTTATATTTTTTATTTAGATTTGACTAATTTGAGACTGTGTGTAGTACGAAAATTTGG
>PVMI01081842.1:434-17895 GCA_008528875.1 Aulacorthum solani
CTTAACTCAACTAAAAACTACGACTTACTTTCCCAGGCATGATATTACAAAATATATTATTTAATATAACATGTAATAATTTAGTAGCAAAACAGTTTCCAACAGTATGCAAACTTTCGTGTTTCCGAACTGCACGAAATTAGTTTGAATAATCAAAATGCTACTGTATTATAATATTATGTTTAAACAAAAAACTCATACAAATGTACCCCTCCCCCTCCCCCCCCCCAAAAAAAAAAGATTGCATGGATGGGTATGCCACAGTCTCAACACGGGCTTGCTTATATAGCAATAACATAATAATAATAATATATTGTTTTAGTTATTTTGTTATGTTATAACTTAATAAGCGATTCCACACAGTATATTATCATCGGCCACAATTAATATAATGCCGACGTTACGTATATAAACGATGAGATTATTTTCTTCGGACCTTCTATTCATATCGATTGGTTTCCGGATATAAAATAATAATAAGATGAGGACCTCTCTGCAGACGTCGCACTCGTCTCGAATGTTCAGAATCGGAGCTTGTTTAACACGTTCGCTGTGGGATGACGCCTTGAGGCATCATTTCTATCGTTTCCCATGTGCGGATGACGCCTTAAGGCGTCATTTAAACATTTATTTATTTTAAACTATTTTTAATTTTGTCAGCGTTGCGTTTTAATCTTTTATTTTTCGCCAGCGTTGTTCAGTATATATTACTGTATATATGTGTGTGTGCAATCCGTATCTCAATTTTTTTATTTTTAGGTCTACGATAAGACTTGAACGGAGAATACTTTTATATTATTATAGAACGCCGTTAAAACATTATGGGTCGTGGTCAATAACCGCACAGTGGAAAAGAAAAAATTTTCGTTGAAACGCATTAGCAAAAGACCGCAAAAATTACGTTAGATCTCTTTATTAATGCTCCTAACAAAATATTGTCCTTATGCAAAGGTTTAAATGAAAAAATTTAATCCAGAAACTCGATTCTTTTATATATATAATACAACCATTTATATTGTTGAACAGTCTCTAAATAATCGTTACATCACCAAACTATATTATTTTAGAGCTCTTTTATTATACCAAAAAAACAGCAAGTGTTTAAAATTATTAACGTCCTAATTTTTCGAAAAATAAACTTCATTTTCAAAATCTTAAGTAAACATAGGTTGTATGTATAAAGTGAATTATAAATATGTGTGTACAGTATAAGAATGTAAAATAAAAGAAAATAATATGAATAATAACAACATTAACAATAATAGTAATAATAGTACAATGAATATAATGAAACATAATATAAAAATTGGCATCCAATAATATTAAATCTAAACGCAAATTTGTTTAATATCATTAACACTACAAGAAAATAGATCTAGGTATATAGGCATAATTACCTAATAATGATATTAGCATATTTGTTGGTGAGTTTATTGAATAATTATTTGCATTATCCTTGACTTTATTATTCGAACATCCATTTCGGTTGAAATAGTTCGTTAAAACGTAAAAATAAACTATTGAACATTGAATCATGCAGGTGTTTCGATTTTCATTAGATTTTTCAATAAAAAATGGGAGAGATGATAAGTGAGGTGGGTTTAATGTATGACGTCAGAGTATATTTTAAACGACTCGGCGCCACCGGGTTTCACTGCAATATAGTGTACAGCCCTCATTTCTGGTTTCCATGTACAAACTGTGCAGAAAATAGGTCATTAATGACATTCGCGTGACAAACCTAATTTTCGTTTTCCAAGACACCTACCTATAGCAACGTGATTTATAATGGCACATAACTTCAATCACTTTATCGGAGATTGTCATTTTAATGAGTATGGGCTATATTCAGTGCATTTTCCGGAAAAACCTTCGATTTAATGGAACATTCAAAGTCAATCTTCAAACATCAAATTTCAAATCATTAACGGTTTGCGATTTTTCTAGATTTTCTGACGACGGGTTTAGTGGTTTCGATTAATAATAAATTATTATGGCGTGCTCAGTCTTGCAATATTATGTTTGAAATTAAATGAGACAGTTAAGCCCTCGAAAATCCCCCTGTCGCAATACTCACTCAAAATTGATTTCGATTCCAAGTTCGTGTAGAATAGCAGTCGAAAACCGTTGTAACATTATGATTATACAAGGCGATTCTTTTGAAGGCAAACGCCCTCGCTTTATCAAAAAGTATATAATTAGTTTTTTGGAAATATTTTTAAATCGGCGGAGTAGTGAAGATCGAGCAAACTACTTAACTAACCACCTGCAGTGCTACACAATAACTTATCCAAACTCTAAATTCTTATAAGTTATGACTTATAACCATGGCTTAAATTTGAAAAATATTTTAATTTTTACGTTTTAGGATATTTAAACATTATACAATCGTAAAGTTTATAATTATTGTACTTTCAAACTTTTTTTTATTTTTCCTTTTATCGTTATTATAATTTTAAACGTTATTTTGATCTTTAGTTTTCTGTTTAACTTTTATTTTATTTTCGTTTCAATAAATTATATTGTTATTTGCGATATAGATGGATAATCAACCACGATGTGATGTAAGAATTATCAAATTAGTAAAATTTGTTGTCCGGGATAGTTTGTTTTCAATCATCATAGGGTATTTAGTAAATAGCTATAACTGACAAGTAGGTGTTAGTTTAGGAGTCAAATATTGCTTCAATATTAGAATGAAAGATAAAATAACAACAATTTTAAAAAAATTCAACAAAATATAAAAATATTTATAACATTAATACAGCTTGATATGGCACAATAATGTTACATAGGTAGGTATTTAGTACTTAAGTAGGTACCTATACCAAACCACATTATCGTAGTTCTGTATCTAATTGAAATTGAAATTACAGAAATAAACGAATATTCTATCAAATTCAATATTTGTAAATCAAACAGTTATGGAGTATTTGGAAAATATAAATTACTGTTAATATATGTTTCCCAACTTTGAATTAACTCTGGACTACAAGATTTAAAAACAAAAGTTGTGTTAAGTTCACCTTAAAAAAAAGCACGAAAGTAATATGAAATAGTGTTACTTACTATTTGTGTGTTTACATAATATATGCGTTTATCGTTTATTTTTTTTCCATTTTCGTTCATCGATTTTGTTTATTTTTATTTTTTTCATTATTTTCCGTTATAATGCTATAAATTACGTTTTGAAGACCTGTTTATTTAACTAATTAACAATGTAGTGGAGTGAAATTAGATTTGTATAATATGCTTGTAATACTAACTAAAGTAACAGAAATTCTCAAAAAAAAATATTTTATTTCGGAATATGAAATTAAAAAACGTAATATAAAAATATAAAATCTCAATAACGACTTGAAATAATACCACGTAAAACAGTATAAAAGGTACACCGGAGAACTTTCTGAGAAAATGAGTGGTGTTAATCTTCAAGCGAATCACTCTGTAGAATAATTAAATATAAACCTGCACCAGTGCATAAATCGATATCTTTGCTCTCAGCATAAGTGTGTGGGTGATACGCCGTCATTATCTCTGCGAAACGAATGACCGAAATGGACAAAATGTATTTCATGTGATATAATAATCATATTAAGTGTTATGCAGTCCATTATCTCCGGTACACACACTCGTGCGGAAATTTGCTCTGTTGTGTAGGTCACATGATACAGGGTGATTTGTCGAGCATGCTCGCCCTTATTTTTTCCCTTAATGATGAATTTATTCGAATTCTGATTTTCGGAATTTCTTTGCACTCCACTTATGGAGTGCCCTGTGGCATACAAGTTTCTGTTTTTAAAATGACCCCCCCCCCCTCTTCACTGTAAATTAATTAGTGAATAGCTTTTTTGAACATTTTGATACAAACACATTCAAAATTCGAACGAGTGTTTTAGTAGCTATTAAAATATTTTTACTAAGGATGATAATTATAGTCCTTATAACTGATTTTACATAAATATAAAATATACGTAAAATTGGATCGAGTATTTATTATACTTGGGACATTTTTGCAAATTATTTACATCGATAGATTGATATTAATGACTACAATTTTCAAATCGCCATAGCCCCTATATCTTATAAGCTCATTACTGTGGACCTTTTATCCTTAGAACTCAAAGTTAAATGACTCAGTTGTACCAAAAATCTCGAGCATTCAAAACTATGGTCTTAGAGTATATTTAAAAATTAAAAAATCAGATTTTGAATAACTCCTTCCATTATTGAAGAAAAAATGGGTTGAGCGTGCTCGGCGAATAACCCTGTACATTAATTATTACGTTATAGTCGGTACGATTTTTTCTCTTCATTTATCACTGAATAATGCAATATTACCATACAGATTATCGTTTTGTTTTTACAGGACAGCTACGGATCGCAGTATTAGTACGAAACACGGAAATTCACCTATGAAATTAATTCCGTACGCGTGCCTGAAATAATTATTATTTTACCTTTACGTGTGAACTACCTACTTAACGACTATTATGAACTAACCTATTCACTATTTCATTCTGACATATTTATGATAACAGTTTTTTTAACGATAAAATTAAGTTGAATAATTATAGTGGTCGAACTTTTAATCTTTAACAAAAAAAAAAAAAGATAAATCAAAAAATGTAATAAAACAAACGCTCTTTCTACACGTTTCATGTAGACAAAAAGTTTTTAAAAGATAAAAAATTAAAAACGACATTGATAGGATAACGTATATATATTATAAAGTATTATGCATAAGAATAATTATTGTTCTTTATTATTTTTTATTGAACTTGTGACAAGGGTTGTTAGTTGAATAAATTGTATTAACAACTCGATTACAATTAAAATATACTACTTATTATATAATTATTTGTTTGTGTTTCTCTTATATGTGTTTCTTAGTTTCACTACATAGTTATGATATTATTACTAATTCCTGATTATTTTTGGTCATTATTCAAGTAAAACTGAATAAATTGTTCATGTTTATAAGTAATACGTTTTGGTATTACAGTTTTGTCTGTTCTATTTCCAGAAGGATGAATATAATGAAGATCAGGGAAAATTCCAATGTCATAGAAATGTGTTCGTTTATTGTATTATGAAAGGGCGATATCTGAATAACAAGCATGATATATTTATTATACTCCCACCTAGTACTTATAGAAAACAGTTGGTTACATACAAAATATATACAATCGTGGCTAATCTAAAATTAAATGAACGGTACAGAACAAAGATTAAAAATAGTAACAATAATAAAAAAATGTACTTCATGTTCTAAACATTATTTTAATAAAATCACAATATATAGGTTTATAAAGTAGAATATTCGGATACTTGCACCCACTCCCGAAACGTCCGGAAAGCTAATGAATTTCATCAACGAAACAAAACTCCGTAATCGAGATTAATAATGTATTTACACGAGAAAACAATATTCAAATATAATATTAATTAAGAAAATTTAATGTAAATTGTAATTTAATGTAATCAAAATTCAACCTATTGTTTCCAATGAAAAAGCCAACTAATAACCAAGCAGTGGATTCTTTAAAAGTTAAGCAATTAATATTTTTAAAAAGGTACTATATTGTTGTGTGTGGCATCGATTTGTAAATTAATAATATTTTAGCAAGTTATTAACTAATTTAATTATAATTAACCGAAATAATCAATCAAAATAATGTTATAATACACTAAATTCAATGTAAAAATTATTTACTATCTGAATTTTATTTATCTACTGGAGTAGGATCATTTTGACTATAGTTCAAAATTTCAAAATGCTAGAAGGGAAGGCACATACAAAGTAAACACTTTCAAAAAAAAAAAAACTCTTTTGTATTGATTTAATAGTTTTCGTTGTATACCTACCAACTGCATAAGGTGACCAAACAAAATAACACACATTGTTATATTGTGATATTTTATATTTATTTAGTTTTTGATACCTACTCGTATCCTCCAATTAAAATGGAAATCCAGAATAAGTATTGTACTTAAAATGGTATCACGTGAGTCGATCTATACATTGAATCAATCAGTAAAAAATAAAAACGTATTAATGTATTATAAATTGTTTTTAAATTTCAACAGTTTCACATTGTTCTCGATATTCATTTTACTGCATTGTACTTTTATCTTAGGTACTTATTAATTTTTATTATTTTATAGATATTTATCATAGATTAAAATTAATAACCTCGCATACTTTAATCCTTTCCGATAAGTATGGATCAACTACCTGTTAGAAACAAAAAACATTAAAAATGTCATTATAATTTTATAAAATTAAAATATTGTATATTACAGTGTAGTTCACCGTACCATAAAACTATAAAAGCATAAAAAATATTACTTTTTCTTGTATAATTATTTATTTTTAAATACATTTATTTTTTCAATTTCGTATAATATAATATAGGTATTATATTTTTGTATAACAAGACGTATTGTGTGTTTATTTCTATATTTATTTTTATTTTAACGACAATAATTATTGGAAGCACCTAAATATTAATAACTCAAATTACAACATTGACTTCAATGAGCTTATAAGACACAATCATAACTGGCTGAAATTAATCGGCAATGATATATCGGTCATGTCTACATAATATCAATCAACAAGGTTCATTTGCTGGGCAGATCACTTTAGGACAAGTCACAACTCTTTGTATATAGTTTAGACGCTGAATAATGACGAGAACCATAGAATTACTTTCTGTATTATATATCATAAGTTATTTTTTTTAGTTTTTTTCTTTAAATAGTTATTTATATAGTTCGACATTATAGCTACCTAACTGTTATTTATAATACACTGATACACTTTAGGTAGGCAGGAGAGGAGTGGGAAAAAAGTCCAGAACAGGAAAATTAATTTCCTCCGGTCCCCTCAACATTTTCGTCTCTTGAACGGAAATATTATTTTATCTATTTATGTATTGGATCTTGTACTCGTATGTAATTGTCTATAGACAAATAGCGAAACATAGTAAAATACATCGCATATATGTACCTATAAATCTATTATAAATACTCGTAAAACAATTAAAACATCAAAATAAATTAATCTAAATATGTTTTTGTATAATATTTTTTTTTAAATATTTATTATGTTCTAATAAAATTTAAATAAATACTGCAACTTACAAAGAATAAGCTATTTTAGCTTTAGATATAACAAAATATGTTTCATAATAATTATTTGTTCAATAATTTTCTCTTTTCTCCGACGGAGTTTATTATTTCTTCATTGTTAAGTTCGATTAGTATTTTTTTCTCTATGGCCATAAACATGAAAGTTTAAATGTGTTTATCGCTCATCGTACTTCTTAGTTGGTTTTTCATATACTTAAGTAAATGATCTGTTCCACACAACTTGCTGTGTTGCGGTTAATGAAATATGAACTAATATGCCAACATCAAAGTTGGATATGTGTCAGAAAACAAACTATATTTGGTGTTTTAACAACCAAGAGAACAGTTTTGAAAAATTTTGAGTGGCTTTATCCGAACTTGAATTGTCTTCATCATCAGAGTTTTCATTATCGTTTCACCTATTCACCTAAAGTAGATACCTCTTACTATTTTTTAGCATTGTGTAATACACTTATAACTATATACGTACTTCAACTTGTATGAAAACCTATAAAAATGTACTTGGCAAAGTGATCGTCCAGTTATAAGGAAACTAGAAGGAAAACATTTTGTGAATCCAAAAAAAAATGATAACTTTTAAAAATAAAAACGACTTCGACCGTGCCTGCAACATAAACGGCGGCGGTCGGACCCGAACGGGTCGTCTAAAAAACGAACTGTAAATGCCAGTTATATATGTAATACATGTGGCCCAGAGGTAGTATAATATATTATGACACTCATTTGACTGGCCATATCATTATGGAAGCAAAATCAATCAATCGCAAATGTACACATAAATAATATTATACCTACCTAAAATATATTTTTGTAATCATACCGAAATTTCCATCAGCGAGATAAAAAAAAAATCAAGACCCACTTGGGAATTGTAATGGTATTGTGTTCCACTAAATGCATAATTATTGTCACAATGTTATTATTTCGGATCACTCGTTTTCACTAATTGGGCCCGAGCAAATGTGGCACATTATACATTACCACTGTACATTATAATAATTAGAGTCAATGTGATGGCGTAAAATTCTCGTTCTGTACTACCAGAAAAATATCTAAAATACTAGTGATAATAATATGTCCTACCGAGAGACAGCCGGGGATTATGAACCAGTCTCGAGGAAACTTGCAAAATCGGTGTCCCAGGATGACGTAGTGGCGTACCCAGGATTTTAGTACTGCTAGGGGGAGGCCACTGTATAGAAACTTCATCCAACTATGTATTACAATGTAGCTCACCGCGCTCGAGATTCGTCTTATTAATTATTTATATCACTTTCTATTTATTTATTTATTAGCAGGCTTGGAAGCCCAATATAACAATACAATTTATAGCAATAAATAAAATATATGCACGATGTAACATAATCATTCAAGCAAACGAAAAATTGAATGGCTTAAGAGTCAGTTGCCGGAAAAGGGTCTCGGAAAAATATTCCAATTTCGACACCAACATTCGGTAAAACTGTATATGATGTAAGTCATGACTACGTTTTGAGTAAAATTTAAAACTTACTTGCAAACTCTAGGTATTATTAATTAATTGTCATTTGTATTTGTTGTTGCTCATTAAAATGTACATTCAACCAACAAATTCACCTATAATATTTCAATAATTTTGAGAAGCGATTTTACGTATTTATTATTCTATTTTCATATGTACCTATATTTGTAGTATATATTTTATTTTAACAATAGTGTCATTGTATGTTTTTTTAACACCCGTATCACAGCAGCGAGTATAGTGCTTTTCGGTTAAAATACATCATTTAAGTTGATTAGTTTAAGCACGATTTCGTACGACCTATTTATACCTTTATACTCAGTCTTCAAATCTGCATACATCTATGATTCATGATATAATTATATATTTTGTATATAAACATTCTTTAATCTATGTATATTTTATAAAAAATTGTTATTTTATATTATTTTAATATTGATTATTGGGCATATTTTTTTTAAATAAAAATTATTTAGTTTGTCATTTTGAGAGGTCACATTTTACCGAGAAAAATACTGTGGATTAGCTAACCTCCCCGGCACCCCCCCCCCTTTGTGTCCGTCGTTATGGTGTTCAAGTTATTCAGATATAATCAAGCCTTATGTTAAGTTAACTTCTTAATTAACTTCTTTAAATTAAATTCCCTTAACTTAATTTTTAACTTAAATGATTTATATTGATTTAAACTTAATAACTAATAACGAGTTACTTTTAATAAAATCCTAGTTAATATATAATTCATAAATAATTAAGCAACAAATATAATACAATTATTGTTGATGATGTATACCTACAGTGTATACATTTAGTTTTTGTTATCATAACCATATAGTTAGCTATTTCAACACTAAAAAAAATAAAATAATAATAGTTATTGTTAACATACTTAAATAATATGATTTATTGTTGTGAATAACAGTTGTGTGAATAAGAAATCTTATTTGGTAGTTGTTATTGATATCCTAAACAGTAATCACAATACCTATTAATAACGTAAATCACAGTTTGATGTTTTAATAAAAATGATCCATTTCCTATAATATCGATCATGCAATTTAGTTCCTAACTTATCTAGTAAATACCGTCGACCACGTTAAGATTTGGTATTTCCGTGGAAATCGTCAGTATAGCCAAATATCATTATCACAATATTATTATATGATTACATAAATAATTATATTGTATATGATTGATTAAAAATGTAAAATTAATAATTTTTAATCGACTCTAAAGCAAACAAATTGCGTCTAATATCTATTTTAAATAAGAAACAATTTTTATTTTTCTTACTTAATTGTAGTGAACCTTCTACAATATTGACATGGCAATATATATAATATATTATATAATATTATTGTATTATATTTACTATGGTAAAATATAATAATATGTTAAATAGAATATTAGGTACGTAAAGAATAGTTGTTGGCTACAATAAGATACTTTTTTGTAAAAACTATTAATTATTTTATCTACCAACCAATAAAAATATTATGCAAAACCATAAAAATATCTACTGTCATCGTCATTGATCTTTTTTTATTGTACACGGCTTCCTTTCTAAGAGTGCCAATTAATATAAGCAGACATTTTTTTTCAAAAACAGTTATCACTTAAGTAATTGCTTACTAGGGGTTAACACTTGATAATGAAATGAAAAACTGGAAAAGTTCATTACACACCGTCGTCCAAGTGCACTTTTAAATATTTCATTTTTCTTTTTTTTTTCTCCGTAAGATTTCTGGAGGATAGCCCTGCATGTTACCCCCTTCTTCTAGTCCACCGCAAAACCCACGACTGTGAACGACAAAAGTTGGATCTCAAAGTCACGGCATAAATTATGGTTATAATTTCCGTTTTAAATGTAATTCGTATATATCTATAATACTATTTATAGATAATATATCACACCACCTGCTGCCATACACATTTGGTGTTACGAAAATATTTATAAAGCAAACGAAATTTACCTGCAAATAAGAGAAACGTAGATGTCTCTCAGACTGAACAGCAAAACTTATGTATAATAGAGGCTGTTTAAATATTATGTATACCTATAATATGGTCAGCTCAGCTATCAAAATAATATTATATAAATGTTGATTTGATGAGTTAAAAAAAAATCACCAGCTACACCTTGTGGCTTTTGCACAAATCGTGTTTTTAATCGACAGGGGAAAAATCATTCCATTAAAAATTTAAAACGTCTTGTTAATAAATGAATATTTTCGAGTGGTAAATAATTGAGTATAGGTAATAACTATTAAAATGTAAAACTTTTCAAAGTAAATATAAAACAGCTCATGAGCTTCAGAAGGCACTTATATAGTATATGATAACGTTTTTAATGAGTACTAAAAATAATTTTGTAGAAACATATTATTACAAACTGTTTGGAAATAATACATAACACTGTTCCACACATTACGAATTATTATTTTTTAAATTTAAATTTAAAAATACTCCTCAACTACCCGGGTTATTAGCCTAATATTGATGGGTTTCAGCGATAAAATTATTTGTTAAAAAAAAAAATGCTTAAACATTACAAAAATACTATGATATACCAGCTATTATATCACCTCTGTGGCTTTTACGCAAATCGGGGTTTTAATCGGCAGGGGAGGGAAAGAGCTGACCTAGAATCATATCATAAAAAATTTAAAACTGCCTGTTAATATATAAATATTTCTGAGGATTAAATAATTAAGTTTGGGTAATAACTATTAAAATGTAAAACTTTTCAAAGTAAACATAAAACAGCTGATGAGCTTCAGAAGGCGCTTATACAGGTAGTATAGGATAACGTAAGTTTTTATTGAGTACAAGTACTAAAAATAATTTTTTAGGAACATAATATTATTATAAACGATTTGGCAATAGCATAACACCGTTCACACATACGAATTATTATTATTTTTTTTTTAAATTTAATAATATACCTCAACTACCAGGGTCATTGGCCTAATATTGATGGGTTTCAGAGATATAAAATTGTTTTGTTAAAAAAAAAAAATGCTAAAACATTACAAAGATAATATGATATACCAGCTATGACACCTCTGTGGCTTTTACACAAATCGGGTTTTCAATCGGCACGGGAAGGGAATGAGCTAAGCCGGAATCGTACCATTAAAAATTTAAAACTATCCGGCCCCTTGAATGTATTTCAAAATTAATGGAAATATGGAAATAATACCGCTGAAGGCTTCTAGCTGATATTTATTATTTATGCATTATACACTGCAATTACTATATTATTATTATAATATCATAACGAGCTGTAAGCAATTCGCAGTACAACATCTGAACAGCTTGCTGAGACGTAATGAACTTATACAACTATAGCGATAAAATGTTAACGCCCTGTTAATAATATATAAATATTTCCGGGGGGTAAATAATTGAGTATGACAACTGTTCAAATGTAAATCTTTCCAAAGTAAAATGTTTACAATATTATAACAGCTGATGAGCTGCAAAAGGCGCTTGTGCATGTTTTTATTTACAGTAAAAACAATTCTCGGGAACATATTATACTTCGAAACGATTCGGAAATAACACCGTTCACCCGATGCATATTATTATTATTATTATGTTACACGGGATTATACTTAACGTAGAAAAATAAAAGTTTTTAAGCGACGTGTAAGGCTGCATATTGTGATAATATATTCTGTGCACGCGTGATGGCAGTCAATTTATCAGCTTTTAATCAACATTTTTGGCATACAAAGACGTACTACCTATAACGCAATCGAAACGGTTTTAAAACGACGTTGTCGGGAGCAAAAGATGAAAATCGTCCTATACCTGTACGTTTTAGAGTCTGAAAATATTTTAAAGTCGGACGCGCTTCAGTCGAACAATTCAAACAATTTGTGTATACACTGAGTTTACTGTTTTCAGAGCTACAGTATTATTATATAACAATATACATATATAAAACGGTAGAAAAGAAATGCCGAACTTATTGTTAGTGTTTGCACGAATAGTTTGCTTTTTTCCAAATAAAATAAATATTTTCCAAACTAGAATTATTTGATATATTTTGTAAATAATAAAAATAAGACGTTTACGATTATGGAAATGTACTATGTTGTTTGAGATCTTGTACGATGTTCGAGTTATTATAATACTGAGTGTTTGTTCTCGTTTTGTTTGACTGTGGCGATTGTTTTTTTTTTCCATCAACCGGCATAAGGAATGCGCCAAAAGCTTCGAGTTTCCGTCCTACACGAATTCATTTCAAATGTTCTGTAACACTGTAAAAAAAAATATATCATTTTTCCATTTTCTTGTATTGCAGGACTTGCCGACAGTGAGTGGGAAGCATTAGTATAAAATCGTTAATTACAATTTAAAACGTATTATTGGCATCACTGCAAGGTCAAATTTAGAACTTTTCGATTAGAACGATTATTGTTTTGTTCCGTAGATAATTGTACAGTTTTTATAAAATGCGATTAATCTCAAATAAACGATTTTCGATTAATCAATTCGAATGTTGATTTTCGATCAATCGAAGTAATCGAGTGGTGAAAAAAATAATCAAACAGCCCTCGTGTCAAAAACTATAATATTTTATTATGTCTTCGTTATTGTCTCCTAGTTCTCGTTTTATTATTCTCGACACACCATAATAATAACATCGTCATCAAGAATACTCTATGGGCACAAGCTTCGTTTTTCGTATAATACAATTATTAATTAGTGATTAAAAATAGCAAACAATTTACGAGTATACCAAGTATAATATATACTTCTGATCAAAATAAAACCAAAAAAAAAAAATTTAAATACAAACTAATAATATTATTATGATAATTAGTGTGATATTTACCCACCCACTTCATATCACTTTGACTTAATTCCATATACAATGCAGACGTTTAATAAAGTGTCTTTGAATATCTTAAATCGTTACATTTTTATATAATATTAATACATATTTTTCAATTATTTTATAAAATCAACATTTATATCTGTCGATGATTTTTTTTATATTTTATATCATACTACAAAGTACAAGATAAAGGATACATTGTGTGTAATAAAACATTTTTAATCCTCACTTTTATTAAAATCACGAACCCTCGTCATCATAAATAAATATTAAAAAATATTATTATTAAAATAAATGTGTAGGTGGCACCTACTTCTATAGTAGTTCATAAGTATCCATACATACCCACATTTTATAAAATAATATTATTTAAACTTCGATAGTAATTTTACATTTTTAACTGTATATTCTTAAATAATAATAATATCTTTCCACCAGTCAAGACACTGGGGCTATTCGTTGATGAAAAATTCTTAGATGAGTATCATTATTATTCCCTTCAATATTTTCTTAGGTGATTTTCTTGTTCGAGGCAACAAGCACGACAGTTTGATACACTATTTTACCTCATCTTCCCTAGTAACCAACGGCAACTATTTACAAACAAAAAAAAGTTTCAATTTCCACATTGAATCCAAAAAATCCTATCTGAACACCTATGTAAAATTCAAATATCGGAAAATCCTTTCTGACACACTTTCCGGCACAACTAGGTCATTGGAAGAACCATTATACCAAATTTCAGATTCGTAGGTTGTGTAGTTTTTGAGTACTATATAATTTATAGTTGTTCTCATTTGAAAAACAGGAGTTTGTATCTCCACAACACACTCCTTAATTAGTACAAAAAAAAAACCTGAAATATTGAAAATATGGCATTAAAGTATATTTAAAAATTAAAAATCAGATTTTGAATAACTGTATCATTGAAGAAGAAAAAAATGGTGAACAAGCTTGGTGAATCACCCTGTATATGTATAGATAGATGAAGGGTAAATAGTAACGTAGCTGCTAATCTTTTACAATATTATATTTGTTTAAAAATGTTTTAATTCTTACTTTTATTAAAATCAAGAACACTTGTCAGCATAAGTAAATGTTAAAAAAAAATTATTATTAAAATAAATGTGTGGGTGGTACTTGCATAGTCTTTATATTCGTACATATATATATGTATGTACCTATATTTTATAAAATGATATTACTTAAACTTCGACAGTAATTTTACATTTTCAACTAAATTCTCAAATAATAATAATAATAATAATATCTTTTCATCTGGTAAAACATTCGTGCTATTCGTTAATGAGAAATTCTCGGATGAGTATTATTCCTTGAAATGTTTTCTAGATATTCCTGTAAGCTACCATAATATTACAACATACTTATACCATAACACAATTTAAGCTATTATTTGTCCATCGTATTATAATATTTAACTAAAACGATTATCAAAGTTGTTTGATAATTAGTGATATAGTAGTACTACGTAAAAAATGTCTTGTAAGTATGATATCAAACCGTATCGCATAAAAATATGTGAAAAAGTCATAATAATTTTTGTCATAATAACAAAAATGCATACCCATAATAAGTAGGTATCGAGGGCAAAGGCTTTTAATGTGTCCTAAAATCCAAATAAATGATATTATGTATACTGCTGCTGATATGCTCTAAAAATTATCAACATGATGTATTCTTGAAAAAAAATGTGGAGGTAGGAATACAGAATAGGTAATATGAACATTTTAAGACCAAAGTTCAACATAAGTTATATTTTTTAAGTCATTCATTAACTAGAACCGGGGCAGGTTTTGCTTTTTTTCCATTCGAAATCGAATGACATGTTTGATAGGTATTATTGAGAAACTTGGAAACAATTTTTTTCTCTCACACTCCGACTGGTGTCACTAAATAGTGTTACACACAATAATTGTTATCATCCACCCAGACATTTAATTATTGTTTTTCCCTCGAAATAAAAGCCGATGGGGATGCTTCATCTCCAGTATAGAGTGATTATGTTTTATACAAGTGTTATATAGGTGACTTATTAAGACCTTGTTTTTCGTCCTCTGTTGGCCCGTTCGAATGAATACTACACACATTTGTTTATTTATTTGTTTGTATGTATGTGTTAATTTAATAGACCACGACAAAAGTTTCGCTCAAGTAGTATTGGAGGGTTTCCTGGGACTGTTAGCGTAGAGAGATTTCGGATCGAAGGATTAAAGTGGTAAACTTGTTGTAAAACGTTTTTGATTCTTCGTGCACGGATTTAAGTTTAATATCAGTATGTATAGATAAGAATACGCAAAATAAGACGGTTCATTATAGAAATTCTGCGTAAAGCCGTGTCTGGAAAGTTTAGAATTTTATTTTTTTACATTAAACCAGAGTTGGAACCCGTAAGTCAAAATGTGCTGGAACAGTGATTTTAAAATCTTTATAATTTTGTATCGATGAATATATTTTACTGCTCACTAACTATTGATGTAAGCCAAGTGAATCATTGAATTGCATAAATTAATGATCTTAAAACTTTTCCAAGTTCGACACCACCTAATCCATGTAATATAATATGATGATTTGGTAGTCATTATAATAAAAGAAAAACTATAAGAATTTAATATTTATCTCAAAAATCCTTTTTTCGACATTATGCCACTTGATTTTTGTCAATATTCGAACTCCGATAAAAATCATGTGCCTTAAAATTAGTTTTGGGGGTGACAATTTAGTATCATGGTGTATTAATATTGCTTTAAGTTTAAAATTATTGTTTGTAACTATTGGTAGTACTTAACTATATACCTATCGAACTTTAATTCTGTAATGATTTTTCATCACATGTTACGACTAAAACTGCAATGGTTTAGGCACTCGATGACTACGAATTCAAAATATGCCCAACTCGATATTCATTTTAATTACATAACTACTACAGTAGGTACTACATGGTCATCAGGTCAGGAAACACATTTTTTTTTTTTAATATTATTATATTTACTACCTTTAGGCAGAGCTCGTGTTAGTAGTAGAGTGTTACTGTTACATGTTGCAAACTTAAAATATACATAGGTTTTACAGTTACATATCGAATATTAACTATACATAAGTACACAATATATAGTGTAAAGGGGAAAAAAAGAAATATAAATATACTTATAAATGTCTTAAATTAAAATTAAAATAAACACAGTAGTTATTGAACTCATTGTAAGAATATATTATTGTATAAATTATATACAAAGTTATTACACGCTAAAAATTACAGTTCTTGTGAGTTGTGTGAAAGCCAATATGATAAATAGTTATTTCGTGATTAGATCTTTTAGTTTATTTTTGATACTGTAATATTGTCAACGAATTGAAAAAAGTAGATAATAAGTGGCCAATTACTGGGTAGCATAAACATATGAACTCAAATTCAAAAAAAAATAAGAAAACCCGTGCGGAAAACTAGCTCTAATATGATAGGTACCATAATATTATGGCAAAGTGTCGATTGTGAATTGATTATATTGCCAACAGCCGATGGTCATTTATACCAGTGTGCGAGTATTTCAGAGCAAAGGGAATCAAAGGATGGCGAGGAGGGGAATGGCGTAGGTAGGTACCTATACCCAAAATATTATAATAATATATGGGTCAGAGAAACGGATGTGTTTGATATTAACCTAATGCATTTGCCCGTTATCGTGTCGACACGTTCGTAACATAAATTTATTTTATCTCTCGACGCAGGTATTAAAATAAACATGCAATTTTTTTCCTTCAAATGAAAAATATAAGTCTCGTTATATCAGCACCGCTCAGCTAGCAGCTATTACGAAAAATTTGAATATAGAAAATAATAGCGTAAATATTGTAAATTATAAGAATAATTAAGTGTTGGTTTTAAAATCAATAAATACGCCTTGCGTCACCATTCACACTGTGAGTACATTATTATT
>PVMI01081866.1:0-23540 GCA_008528875.1 Aulacorthum solani
ATTAAAGTATATACCAAGAGACAACTTTTGACATGAATATTGGCCCCATACGATGAGGATTTATGGAGATACATAACATTTAAGTTCAAACTGCCTCAAGTAACCCACTTTCGTGGTAAATAAAAATCAAATTTTGGACGAGTAGTTAATAGCTTATACGTATTTTAAGTTATAACTAATAAATTACTATCCCGAAATCATAATATTTTACATTGGAATATAAAATAAAAATGCATGAAGACATTCAAATAAACAAGACACTTAAAATACCCATAATAACGATAAACAACAGTAAAAAGTATCATTATTTTTTACAACAAACGTTGTTATGAAACAACTTCAAATTATCAAAAAGAAACATTTTCAAAATTGTTGGTATTTTATAAAATAATGAGGGTCTTAAACTCTTACACTCTTACATTAAATAGATCAAATTGAACCTGCTGAGTGCTGTATAATGCATTTATATATGTGTGTGTGTGTGTGTGTGTGTGTGATTTATATAACATTCAGTGTTCCTGTAACAAAACCAAGCTTTTAAATATTTATTAGAAATTAAAATATATAATTATGATATTATAGGTATAACATTTCTGGTAGGAAGGTTGGTGAGGGAAAAGTTTAAACCAAGTTTATCCCAATCTCTGTAAATGCATAGATAGTTGATTTTGTAAACGGATATCAATGCTAAAATGTTTGTAGAATCTTGTATTATTTTTAATATATATTGAAAAATAGTATTTTTCTGAAAGTAATTACCGTGGTTCAATGCTAAAAAAATTGCATACCTATACTAGGCTATACAGTATACAAAAAACATTCATATAATATATTCATCGACGTTATTATACGTAATAGTTACCAGCTACTTCAATAATATGATTGGTTTTAAACGGAACCATTAATATTTTTTTTACCATATACTTACATGTGCAATACGCATATCCTCTAAATTCGTCGTCGAAAATTTTGCTGTCAATAAATGTGTCATATGCATATTTATTCCACTCCGACTAATTATTCAACTTTAATATGCCATTCGGCAGACACACTGACACTGTAACCAGCTGTTTCTATACTCCGATAAAACTTAAGCTATATGTACATACTATATTATATAAATATCAAATAGGTACAATTAATGTAAACTAGAATACTGTATTACTGTGAGTACTAGGCACACGTATCATGTCAAAACCTACTATAAATGGTAATTCTAAACTATTTGTGTCGACACTTTTTAAAATTATAGGAATTTACTACATATTTTATAGGCACATATTGTACAATTAATATATGAATTATAACTGTTTTAATTGTGCCGTAAGCTTAATATCGAAATAACTAGTCAAACAAATAGGATTTAACTATTCAAACATACATTGGAAGAACCGAGAGAAAAGTCGTATAGGTCTACCTACATTTTTGATGACATAAGTTCGTGTGAAGGATGTACTTAAAACTTTAAACTAGTGGTCTCAAATCACTAACTCACGCAGGAATATATACTTACTTATAAAACATTTACAAAACACAAGAATACTTTATTTAAATTATATATGATCTATAACAATAAATGTACATTTGGAGAGACTGTCCGATTTATTTTTACATTATTATTGATGGATCAAAGCAGTTATTTAAAAAATTTCATTTTATTCATTTGTGTACTTAATTTCGAATACTGTTTTATCCATTGCACTAAAATTAAATTATAATAAAAAAATAAATATTTTTATCAATTAAAGCGATTTCAATAATATTCTTATAAAAGTATACAATTCAAATTTTCAAATAAACATAACATAATTTATCGTTTTCTCTAATCGTATATAATTGAATGGCAATCCTCTTATTAAAAAAATACAGATGTTTTAAATTTATATTGTATTATAACTCTATACAAAACAACAAGTGAATACTTAATGTGGAATTTAAAAAAAAACCAAAACTAAGTATTGCTTGACTAACTGCAGTATTTTTAGTAAATTTTCTATGGATTCACCTATAAACCTTTTTACAAATTTTACTTTTTAGCGAATATTCTTATTGATAGATAAATACAATAGATCAATAAATACACACTAGTCGATAGATATTAAACACTTTTATAATGATAAATAATATGTGTTAAAGCTTTAGGTAACTAAATTGTACATTTTTCAGACTGACGGAGCTGAACTTATAAATGATAGTAGACTTATCCATAAAGAGAGCAACTCCATGACAGTGTACTTAAAAATTATACTGTCGACGGATAGCTCTCTTGATAGATCAAGTCTTTGTTGTTCGACGGTTGGATGGACTGCAAATAAGGTTGTAGCTGGCAGCTGGTAATACTTTGCAAGACATTGTTTTTTTATAGATAGCTGTTTTTAAATCGATCCCACTGTAGGCATATCTATGCTAAAAGAACAATTTATTATTTTACTTCACTCAACGACGACTGACGAGTGTCAGGCGTCAATCATTATAAAATACCATCTTATGGGAAATACTCACAATCGACCGTAGGAGCTATACTGTTACTTACGTGATATTTCACATTAACCTCCAGTTTTAAATACATACATTTGTATATTATATGTATCTAATATAACTTATAGAAATGTTTGGGCAGTGGCCATAATTTTATTTCAAAAACTCCACTTTAGATACACCTTATACTTAGTAGATAATATCTATAATATAGGTAACTATATAGTTACTAGTATAATACTTTATAACTACTGGTAATAATAAGTAGGTAAGGTTTATTTTGTGAAATAAATGTATGCCTTCTAAGATAATAATGTTTATAAAATATCACGGAACACGTGGTGTTGAAAAATTATATTAAACTTTAAAAGTGGACAAGATTATACAAGTTGATTGAGAAAATGGCGATGAAACTTCCCTAGAGTGTAATTCAAATATTTGAATTTAAATTAGATCTGCGTGCTCTTGTAAAATCATTCAAGTACGTGTTCACAGTCCCAGACTTGATTTTTACAAGCCACTCATCTTTGAATGGGTAATTAATGTTAATTGTATACGTGTTATATTTAAACATATTACATGCCTACACATTATTACATATGTGTTTACATAATTATTAGACGATTATATGCGTGGACACATAGGATAATATATTATTATATAGTTACAATAATCATGCATAGAAACTATATTCTTATGAAATCGGTAAAAATTTTTCATAAAATATAGATAAAGAGCGAATTCCAAAAGTAAAAAAAAGATTGTTTATGACAATTAGAAAATTATCATACGACATAGGTAAGTACCTACATAATAATATAATATCGAATATTCATAAGGTTTTTTGTCGCTGTTCATATAATAACGGCTGCTATGAATTCATTATTATTGAGACATTGGATCATGAATGAGGCCTGAACTAAATATCAGGTAACAATTTTTAAATCAATTATTATCATACTCATATTATAACTGTAGGTAATATGACACATGGTTATTAAAAATATCTAAGTACCTACGGTAACCACCTACGACCCATCTATATATTAATCATTAGCCATGATATCACTAACCGGCCACTACTATCCAAATTGTATATAAACGTACATCCTTTATGTATAATTTAATGCATTGGTAAGACTTAAAAAACTTCCGCTGTGAGTGTCATCGGCACAACACTAAATGTTATACAATTTCACAGTTTGGTTGTATATATTTTCAACCCGTAGGTATGCAGTTCGTCTGTGGAAGTGCATTTTAATCTATACAGTACACACGTATTACAAAATAATAGCAATTAATTTAAATGTGAAACACTGACTTTCATTATTTTTTTTGTAAAATATGTAATCAATTAATTTTAAATAATATCAACTGGGTAAGTATGTATAAGTAAAACATATTTTTCAAGTGATGTGCATCTAGCTTTCACAACTTTTTACTCGAAATATGACCAAATAAGCTTTAAAATAAGCACTGGTCCACACAGCAGCAGCTACATTGCTAGATGCTGTTATTAACATTTATTTCTTAGTTAATCTTAATAAAGAATCAAAACTTTACTTAAGGCTTCATTCAAAACTCTGAATTTTTCATCGACAAAAATGAAAAATTAGGTAGGTAGAAATTATGAATATGTGTGTGTGTGTGTCGTAAGTATACGATTTGAGTTTGTGGCGGTAGAGTTTGATGGCTCAATATTTCATCATTATAATATTATTATTTTACCTAATATATTAAAATCATTATAAAATATGTATAAATGTAGAAAATATACTTAGCTTTATGATGAATGTGTTCTTTTCTTTCAACTCGAGCACTAGTTCAAATATTGATAATTGGACCGTCCTCACTGTAAATATTATATTTCAGCCTCTGCACCGTTGATCTACAAAATAATACAATTAATTTGATTTATTCAAGTATAAAATAACTAACAAACTATGATAAAATTAATAGTATTTATGTATATACCTATATTATAACTAACATTCTAACGTAATATACGAACAGCAGTAAATAATAATTGTAAGTATAATGATATGTTTAGTTGACTTTAATCTATAATCAAATGGTTGAAACATCATTCAAATATTTTAAATCAATAGCTACGTGTATCTATAGAAAAAAAATAAACGTTGATATTCGTACTTAAGGTATAAACGTATAATTTTAACTGTATAGTCTTTATAGTTATGCTAATATAAAAAATAATTAAATACAACCAAACGTAGGTAGGTATATTGTATAGTTCACATTCTAAAAATAATTAAAATATCACCAAGCTTCTATGAAACTTAAATATTATCAAATAATTTTCTGGGATATCACATTACCAGTTTGTTATAAGCTAAAATTGAATGACTAGTTTGTGAATTACGTGCTGGAATGCGAATACCTTATCATAATTATAAACAATTTATTTTATGCAATTATTGTAACAAAAAAGCTGATATGTTAAATGTGATAAACTGATAAATAAACAATAATAATTTTGTAATTTTTAGATTCTAATAGGGGGATTCAAATGTAGGTATTGGTTTAAGTGTTATACAATGTTGTGTGTTTTATTTAATTTTTTTAATTTTTGTGATTGTGTTCTCCATTTAGCCGTTGGTACAAATGCTTTAAATGATTTGAATTTTTTTCAAATATTTAAATGAGAATTTTCTAAAATAAATATTATCTACATCGTTTTGTGTTATTTATAGAGACATTTGTCCATCTTCAACTTTTTTTATGTATGTAGATTTTGAGTGTAGCGATGATGTGGGTTTCTTTTCTGTCTTATGTCAACTTTTGTGGTAATGAAAATGCTTGGATTTATCATAGCGTTTTCTCATACTAAAGGAAATCTAGTTGATGCATTCAGTAGGTCAAAATTGAAAATTCCCAGGTGTTTTGAAAAGTGAAAAAAATAATCAGGAAAATAGGAATTTTTTTGCGAAATTAATTTTTAACAAAATTAATAATATTTGTTTGGTATAACTTAAAAACTAATAGCCATATAGACACTAGAATTCGACCATTTTCACTAAATATTTATAAAAACATTTTTTATGCATGGTGAAATTTTCAAAATATTCTTACATTTTTTAAACCATAGCCATTATTTGTAGCCGTGAGAAAATTTTGAGTTTTGTAAAAAAAATTTTTACAGCTTAAATTTTCATTTTTTTCAGTAAAATAGCTAGAAAATGTAATGCAACATTTCTCTTAAGTTTTTTTGATAGCAGCTTATAAATATTAATGATACATGAGCACGATTATTTTTTATCTACATTTAAAGTTAAAATATGAACAAGAGTGAGTGAAACACATTTTTATGAACGTTAGAAGTTAAAATTTGTCGATTCAGGCGTATATATATACCTAATAACGATTTTTGTTATTATTCAAAAAATATCAATCATATTTAATTGAAATATTTCACTATTACTAATATAATCATTTTCTATACCAGTCAAATTTCAAAAATATTTAGAACCATTTTGAACTATTTATAAGCATTTTAAATTCTGAAAAGTATTGATTACAATTTTGATATTTAGCCAAATAGCTTGACAATTTAATATAAGGATATATTATTAATAATACCTAAAAATATTGAAAATACACAGGTACATTATTTTTTTGTAAGTGTGAAGATTTTGAAATTTGTTTTTAGTTTAAAATGTCTATAACTAACTCTTGAAAATTTAATAAAAGCTAAACATAATTTGTTCTTATAGAAATCTACAAATGTTAAATTTACACAATTAAGATAATTTGTTTTGAAATTTAGTTTTTGGCACATATTTTAATATTATATCAGTATTTTTAACTATTATCTTTATTATTTATACTATAGGTACACAATGAAATTTTCAATATATTTGAATTAAGTTCAAGCTATTTCCTATATGTATCTTAAATAATAATACAATAATGTTATTACTATATTCTATACTATTATAATAATCAATAATTACAAATAATACATTTACCATGTACAATGTAGGCACCTATAGTCTTTTATGGATACATTTATAGTTTGCAATCATGACTTCCGTTTTATTCGATAGATTTTAGTTTTTGTTTGAATAATTCTAAATATTATTGTAATATCATTCAATACAAAATGGTTACAAAAACATTTTAAACAAAAATAAAATAAACGTAGTTTGGGATAGAACATTTGAAAGTACAGTATATTATAATTTATCAAATTTATCTATGGTCATGTACCACAAAAACAGATTTAATAATAAAATTATTGATATTATGATTTCGTTTTTTTAATAAAAAAGATAATTTTAAGTACATTTTCTTGTTTTTTCCATAAACAAATATAATACATACCAACTTGAATCCAATCTAAAAGCCATGGATATACAACTCCCAAAAGTGTTCAATATAAAAAAAAATGTAAACAATAGTCTTAAATAAAAATAAAAATATAAATAAAAACACTTTTTTTCTAAAATTATGCTCTTAATTTATGACTAAACTATATAGAAGTTCCAAACGAAATTTAATTTGTCTTACTGTTCAATTATTTTATTCTACGTAGATAGGTGCACAGCATGTACCTAACCTCTGCGTGCATTGAATAACTTATTGCAACGAAATACTGTCAGGACCACAAATGAAAATGAAATGAACCGTTTTCATAATTTACTGGGGCAGTTATAAACAGCTTGCAGTAAAAAAAAAAAAACCATACCACGCCCATTTTTCTTTTTTTCGGCCTGTAAGGTTTGGTGCCACACATAACTGTGATCCACCTACCTTCAACAGTATTGAAACACAATACATATATAAATATTTAACTATAAGTGTGTAGAGCATACAACGTATACGCTTACCTTAATAGCATATAAATTTCGACTGCGACTGTATGGTACATTTTTTTAAGATATTCCAAAATACACCTATATGTGTACTTTATTCTAGAAAGTTGCATATTTTTGAGAGATTTTCAGTAGTCTACTGTTCTACATGTGTAAATTATGCATTGTTCAATAAACTATAGGTATGTAATAATATTTTTGTTTAGGATTCAAGTCCTAGTCTACTTCAAAACCTTTTCATAGTCTTAAATAATTATTAAATATCCAGAGATGCTTTTAACAATCTTGGTCATTAGTAATAATAGTTATACTCAGGGCTTAGAGTGGGAAAAAATTCCAGAGGGGACTATAACATATAGTTGTAAACATTTTATATGTCATTTTATATTTAATGTGTAATGCATGTAGTATATGTACTCGTAATGTATAAACACTGTTCGTGTAACATACTCAACCCACTTCTAACCCTAGATCATATTCAAATTTATAATTTGTTTCATGAAAAATTGAAATCACAAATAATACTACATTTTTGAGAATAACTTATGTTCTACACAAAGATAATATTTTTTCTTATGTTGTTAAGTTGTAAGTAGTGATTGTTTTTTAAGACAACTACAGAAATTAGCCAGACAAAAAATATTCATATCATAAAAGTGTAGTGTTTTTACTTTTTATTGCTTTAAATTGTATTAGAAAAAATTCAAATTCTTGTTGGAACGAGTATGCTTAAAAAATCGCACTTAATCGAATACATATTAATCACAGTATAGCCATTTACAATTTCTAATAAAATCAATTATTTTTACACATATACCAGATAGTCCATCATTTTTTGAAAAAATGCAATTGATAAAAGTTAAATAACAATTAATAGCAAAAAAATGAAAACCAAGATTTAATCTCAACAGAATTCTGAATTATATTGACTAATGTTTGGTTATAATTGGAGCGTCCCGGAGTACCTTACGAATAATTTGTTAAAGAGGAGGCTTTTTAACCACAGTTAGTGGTAGGAAGACTGAGTCCTTCACACATTAACCAATGCCTATAGTTATGACTTTATGAGTTACGAAACTTACGAAATGAAGTAACTGAGTTTTAGAAATTTTATACACATTATGTGATATATTGTAATCATACGATTACAATCGTTAAGTAAATCAAAAAAATACTCTTAAGTATCCATCTTAGGTATTTTGGTAGACATTGTGTGAATATTTAAAACAACAATAATACTTCATAGTAAAAAGCATACTAAAAACAAAAAAAATACCTACTATAAAATAATATTTCCAAAAGTATTTTAAATGCTAGGATAATATTTATATACTTATCCATAACTTTTTGAAAAAAATATTTATTCCGAATGGCGAAATACTCATAAATACTTTTTAAAAGCATTTTACTAATCAATCATAGACATAATTAACCTGACATAGTTCATTATTAAAAATATTTATTATTTTACTATGTAACTTCAAAAATTATTTGATATTTCATAAAAATAAATCAAGTTATTATTATATGTAGGAATATTAATCATAATAATTATTATATATTGAAAAATTAATTTTATTTTATACTTGCTAACCAGATGAGGGTTAAGTAATCTACAGAACACAAGAACATTTAAAATAATATATGTAAAATAATACATTTTTATTATTAAAACTTACTGTAACTAGCATATAGGTACTCATCCAATATTTGTTCGCCAAATAGATAATAAATAAATATACATCGTTTTTAAATATCACATTATCCGATTTCCGTGTTCCTAAGACCTGAGACATGAACCTTTGTACCGGAAAATATCTTGAATAGTTCTGAAGCTTATATTTCTATGAGTTCAGTTGATAATAATAAAATTATTGATGACATGTTTATTGTAGAAGTACCTATAATTATGTAAGCATTGCAAGTGTATATTTACATTTCATAACCGTCGGGTCACATAAACAAAGACTTAACATTTAATGAGCCAATAATGCGCTCTTGAACATGATTTAGTCACTAATGATTTGTTCATTATGGGTACATTTTAGTGAACCATTAAACCGATCAATTGTTATACTCCTGATAAGAATGGATTAATATACAAAGTAATTGAGTAATCTATGTATGTACCTATCCACACCAATTATTTCAATTTTTGAGTTTTCACTTTTTTTCATAAATTCAATTTAATTTTTAAAGTAATATTGTAAAACAACTTAATTGAAAAAAAATTTTATTTTTATAATTTTTATCGTAATTATTTGTTAATTAATTTTTTTAATGATAACATGCACTTTAAATTTCATATACCTAAGAAAATTATTGTTTAGAGTATTTAAAAATATTTTTTTTTACATAAAAATCAAATTTTGATCTAGGTTTTAATAATGGTTTTAACGAGAATGTCGAGTGATTGTCTCTCAAAATGTCGATCCGCTTCTCCACTCACCTAAATTTGAGTTTAAGTATCAAAATAGGTATCTGACCAAAGAATATTTTATTTTTTAATATGAAATTTAAAATGTATAGGTATAGGCTTTCAATAAATTTTAATAATTTGAAAAGAAAATATTATTTTTTATCCAAAATGTTGTTTTGACATGAAATAAAATCATGTGATAAAAATGTTTTTAAAAATAATGAGAAACAGAGTAGAGTGCATTATGTATCACTCTGTATATAGATATTATATAATTACATTATAATAAGATTGTATACTTAATTTTAATATTAAATTAGGCTGTCATTGTGATGTCGGACAATAATAATAATTAAATTATAAAAAAATTATAGAATAAATGGTTTGATTAATTAGCAGAACAAATAATATTGAACAACCCAACATTTTTTTTTTTTTAAAGAGCCTAAATATTAATTAACTTAAACGCATATTTAGTATCGGCACTACTTGACCTATTTATAATTAATTATGTGAGGTTGCACTAAAATTAAACTGTAAGTAGGTGCGTTTTAAAGTGTGAAAAAATAAAAATATTTATTTTTGCGGTACATACTTAGTATTATATACGGCAATATGGCTTGCAAGAAACAGAAAGGTTCTGTCTATCAATGTCAAAATAACATCTAATCAAATAGGTAATAATAAATTAACGCAATTACATAATAATAATTTAACTTTTACTATAGCTAAGGTATAATACTTTTAATGATTACTTATTATGGTATAAACTGTTTGTGAAATAGAATTTATTTTTTTTTTAAATTGATTATTAACATAACGTATGTAAATTAATTCACTCTAATGGATGTCCTAAATTTGATTTCAATGATAAATCATCGCAAATGAAAAACGATTATGAGCGTAGACGGTCTGTCAGCCATTAATATTAATAATTAGGTATATTTTATGATATTATTCTGATTAAATTTATTTATTTTAATTTACTATACAGTAGTACAATAAAGTATAAATTAATTATTATTGAAAAATAGTGTTTGAAAATGTCTTTGTGCTTACAAATTATTATAATATACATCAAAAGTTCATAAACAATTAATGTAGGCTTTTTTGTTATAGGTAAAAACGTATTGGGAATATCGTTTTAAATTTTCAAATCTTAAATATAGATAGAACAATTTGTATTATTATATTTGCATAATTACAGAAATGTAATCTCCAACTATAAGACTATACTTAAAAATTCCTGATTTTCTTTCTTTATTTTTTGTTTTTCTTGACACTTTTGAATAATACTAGGAATTTTCAATTTTAACCTCTCAAAAGTATCTTACTAGAATCTAGATCTAGTTACTAGATCCAACATTTTATAAGAAACCTCCTTCAATGTAGAAATTGAAGACATTATTTCAATTACTTATCGTACATATACTTGCGTCCTACATACACAAAAAACATTTTTTTTTTCAAAAACACTCACATCATGGTCAAATCGATACATTCATTGCTATAGAATCTAAAGCCAATGCGACCCGTCAATAATTAAAAATAATAATATTTTGCCTTTTTAAAAATCCTAGTGAGGACCGTTTGGAGGCTGCTATAGATATCTCACTGTTTGAATTTTCTATTTTGTTATGTAGGACGTAGGTACCCTACACTTTTTGTTTATTACGAAATTTAAAAATTTTGTTCTACACTTACCTACACATGCCGTTATGCCAACAAAAATATAATGTCAACACGAGTTTTTATTATTTAAAATTTTTCACAATTACATTATCTTATTAATGTGTTCATGAACTTCTGATATATTATATGTATAATAACGCCTTTTGGCATCAATGCAAACTATTGACTACAGTTACCCTTTGGTGAAATAGTCGTTCCGTGTCGAATGTCGACTAAAATAAACAACTATATTTTATTGGTATAGGACTATACCTACCTACCGCATATGTTTAAGTACAATGATATTTAGGTATGTATATAATGTATACCTATATATATATATATATATATTGATTGTGTGTATGTATGCGGAGCACTATGTTTATATATTTTTTAATTGTACAAGTGTTTGAAAACACATTTTATGAACTGTATATGTGTGTTCCATAAGCTAGTGTAGACTACCAGGAAATCTGTGTTTAACTAAAATACATAATGTTATGCATATTATAACCTCTAAACACAGTTTTGACGATCTCATGAAAAAAATCGTAAAATATATAGAAGCATAGGAATGCATTGGATCACAGCCCTGATAGGTCGGCTATAGTGGTTGTTTGTACCTAACTAGGGTTCTGGTTTTTTTATAATAATTATTGCGGAATGTGGATAGAAGCAAAACGAAAAACGACAAACGACTATAACAGAGTGGTTGGTTACATAATGATATTACAACAATAATAAAGTCAGTTTCGAATAGCCGTTATGAAATATCTTCTCGTATAGGTAGGTACCTTGCCACTATTTTGTTTTAAAATATAATATAATGTATATATAGGTAGGTGCATACTAATAACTAATATGTATAATGCATCGTTGTGAGTTAAGGATAAAACAAGAACCGAATGGACTGTTTAGTATTTAGGCTGAATATATATATAATAGAAATATGTATAGATTCATTAGGGTCTATTGTAGTTATTATAATTGTTAAAATATATTTAAGCGTGTCGTATACACAATTGTCTCATATTGTCGACGAACTCCCTTTGTCAACAAAATGTTTGTAATGAAAATGACTCGCTCCCCGCATCGTCACAATTAAACAGTTATAATATGTTCCTATGTGTCCATAATATTTTATAGTTTCACAAAACTTTTATATATTTGCTCTTGTTCATGTTATTCTACTATTTGGTGAGATAATACATACATGTATCGTTATAGGAATTTTCCAAGCAGTACAAACTTCATTTAAATGCGTAAATGCTGATCAAATAACTATAGTACCTACCTAATACACATATTATGTATGCCTAAAATGACGATGACAAATAACGATAATGGAAATTCACTCAAATCCTTAAATCGTTTGAAACATAATAATAATAAATGACCTACCGCTGCAACATGAGTGTGTGTGTTTTCACTTGTAAATAAAATGTCATTATGGGTACCTAACCATTTGGAAAAAGGCTACCTACATATTAAATACAAGTGTAGAATAGGTCAGTGTTTTATATGATATATATATATATCGTACCTATATGGCATTATAGCAATATTATTATGTAAATTAAATAGATATTGCTGATGATAAATTACACAAAAAAGAAAAATATTTAATGTATACCTACCAACTGTAATATTAAACATTAGATGCTTTAATATGATGACTACTGACTAGTCAGACCTAGGGCTGAGATTTCAATGCACTGTGTAGTTTATATATTATCATATACTAAATATTTTAGTATAGTATACGATGCTCGTTTTGGTACAAATTTGTTTCATGTCTTGTTCAATGGGTTTACTGAATTTTACTGAGAATTTTTAGTAATCGTTGGGTTTAAGGGTTTTACTTTTTCCGAAATAAATTTTTGGGCACTTCTATGGTAATAAGTAATGAATAATAATGTTTATATTTTATTTGTAATAATATAAAAACAAAATATTTTTGAAGCATAGAAATATGTAATGTTGAAGAATTGAGATTTTACCTACTTTTATGCTAGATCATCAGAGAAATAAAAGCCACGGTAGCCGATATGTATTTATTAAAAGATACATTGAAACAATAAGGTTCAAAGTGTAAACCGTAGAATGTGGATCATAATTATGGAATTATATTTCAAAATATAATTACATTATTTTCAATGTACTAAGTATGCATTTATGTTACACAAATAATTTGTAATATGATGTATCCCAAAGAAAAAACAAATTGGTAATATTGCTTGTGTACAGTATTATATAAAGCTGTCATACGGGGGACGCATACATCGTGTTTATTATTATTCAAAGTTGTCTTCCCACCTCCATTGATGAAACCTGGATCGCCACTGATAGTTATTATATTTTATTTTCGCAAAATATATTTAACATCTCAGGGCATAAATATTACATATAATTTTGGCCACGTTGTATTTTGTGTTTAATAATATTTATGAAGTTATCACAACTTTAAGTAAGAGGGGAGGGAGTCAGTAAGCTCTAGATAAATAGACTACTTATTTCACTTTACATGTCACTCCCCCGAGATAAAACCTAATTTACGATTTATATCAATGATAGCAACAGTCAAAAGTATATAATATTATGTAGAACTGTAGCGGGAGTGGTAAACTGAGTCCCAAATAATTGGGTGGATATTAGGGCTAGGTAAATTGAGTCCGGAAAACTTTAACGTGCTAGGTAAATTGAGTCCCGAGTAATAATGTTTTTCGAAAAAATAATTTATAAATAACGATGATAACTTTTTTTTTTTTTTAAATGAAAATTTACAATGTATACCTTAGGCACAATGAGTAAATGTGATACAGAATAGACATATAAGGTATCAAAACATGACGATGATAACTTAAAAATAAAAAGTCTCTATACCTTCAATGAGTACTAACAGTACTGAATAGTGACTATAGTCACCAATTAGTGATTATGGATTCCCGATTTGCCGATAGTGTTTGGAAAGACCTTATGAGCACTAAAATTATCACATTATATAATCTGTTTATCGATTATCAAAAAAACGTATCGTCAAATAATACGTTAATTATACCGACTATGACAACTAGTCACCGGTTGTAGTTCAAGTGTTCAACTTCAAAATTATACAGTTCTTAAAATTATTTATTACAAAAAAACAGTGTGGTATAAAACAATGGATTTAATGACAAGTGAACGAAACAAGACTAAGGAAAATGTGCTTTTTGGAAACTAATTCGGGACTCAGTTTACCTACACCCTTTTCAAACCCGGGACTCAGTTTACCACAAAAATGGTATTTTGGACTCAATTTACCTAGCCCCGAACTGTTGAGTACTATGGTCGAAATGAAATATTTCCAATATGACTACAATAGGTCTCCCGGTCTCTAAGCTCGTCGCGTGAAGCTATAAACGCGTACCTAGGTAAATCGTATTTCAATTTTTTCACATTCTGAAACACAATAATTTTATACTTGACACAGTCAATTCATTCAAATTTGAGAAAAAAACTTTGATTCACTTGAGTTTTTTTAGTGTTAACAAATACTAGCTACTACTGAAAAGTTATTACTTACGAGAACGTCGGAAATTATACCCAATTATTATAAATATTTAGCACACATTTTCACACTTGGCAACAAACAAAAGTTACGATTATATCCTGTAAATTCCTTATGTTTTCAATTATTTTAAATTTTCATTATCTGGTACAATGGTATACCTTTGTAATAAAAAAAAAATATCGATTCAATCAGCCATATTACCTCATAATTATTACTTATTATTGAAGTCACACAATGTGTTCCGTTTTACCGAACAAAAACAGAGACAAATCCAGTTAAGTGAAATTAATCTTTTATTTTCTACTTACTTCAATATCGTGATCGGTAACACTTCCCGTGTGTAATATAACATATAATAGCACTAAAAATAATATCTTATACTATTGCCGCAGAAAATCATTAGTTTACTTTGTTTATGTACATATAATGTCAACAGGATATAATGGATACGCGCAAATGCACAATGGTGATGATATAATATATCTATAATATATCATAATGCCCATATAAAATATAGTATTATATTTTATATTAGATTATTAATTTCTATTTTCCTCGTATCTCTTTACTCGCAATCCATTTAATTACTTATAAAAACAAGGGTAAGGTAAGTATCAATTAATTGAATTACTTACTTACTCGAAAATATACACTGTAAATGATCTCATTTTTTTTTTTAACTACAATACTGTCAACCATCATTATCGTATTAAGGTATATAGGTATATTAATATATTAACTTATATAAGGTTTTTTTAGCTATATTTAGTTCCAAAAGTGTTCAAAATATTTTTTAAATATTATTTTCTATGGAAAATAGTAATATTATTCACAACTGTTAGGTTAGCCATACAAAAGTCCGATGAAAATTTAAAGCATTTACGGTTGTTCGATTTTTAGTTACACCAAAAAAATCAAATCGATTTTGTTAAAAGCTAGTTTTTCCTTAATTTTTTGTTAGTTTTCTTAGACGCTTTTGAAAACTATTGTGACTTTTTGAATACAACCTCTCAAAAGTACTATTTAGTTTCATTTTCCATCAGAAAAGATGCTGAAGTTGAAAATTGAAGCACTATTTCTACTAGAAAAAATTTTTACGGACATAAAGAAACACATATCATTGTAAAATCAATGTGCCAGTGTCATTCACCTTATTATAGCTCTAAAAAAACACTTAAAATTAAACGATATTTTATTTTTGAATATCATGTTTTTGTCGTTTAGTTATAACTTAAGTCTTAACAACCACCAATCATCAACGATATGCTTAAAGCTTATACAAACTACCAATTAAACAAAATTGGAAATATTATACTAATACAAGACAAACTATTGTAAAAATGTTAATTTTTTTTTTAATAGAGGTGTTCAATATTCATATAATTATATAGGTCGTATTACATACAGGTATCGCACAGATAGAACAAAAAAGAATCATATGATCGTAATTATATAATATGGTTATCACCATTGCTGTGAATTTGATGATTGTTCGTATCTCATTCTGAATTCAAAATAAATAAGATACACAGTTTATTAAAAACGCATTAGACTATTCAAAATGAGAAATTTCATTTTACAAATACTTGGTAAAAAAAAATTAATTACTGCAGTTAAAAAATGTTATATTGAAAATACATATCACAGTTACTTTTACATATGTTTGAAGTTGAAATTTTGATATACAAATTACAACAATTTAATAGTTATTTTGTAACGAATATTATATTTTGATTTTATCATCTAAAGCTTGAAAATGTAATACATACCTAATTACTTATAAGATTTTTTACAGGAATATAAACAAAAACGTTTAATGATAAGCTTCATTTCCACATAATTGTTCACATTTTAATGGCATAATACAATTTTATTTTTATATTACATAATTATTCCTCTATAAACAACAGCGTTTTCGATATTTTGTTGTAATTAAAAAAATATTATTAATAGACACTTGAAACATTTAACTATTACTAATTTATACACAATGTTATTTAAAAATATTTAGACTACATCTAATTTTAAGCTATCTATTGATACCAAACACTTGGTCCTAACCTAAACTACATCAACATTGAATTAAATTAATTAAAATAAAATATTATTTTAGAATTTTGAATATAAGTATTTTTTACAAAAATTAATTCAACCTAGGCCCCTTAATAGTTACTAGTTTATTAGGTACCTACCTACTAATATAAAAAAAAATACTAATAGTAACATAAGAGTAAAATTAAAGGCCGTTATGACTGATTGATAAAGTCGTATGAGAGCAATTCATTATTTACCATTTACTAAATGATTTATCTCACGAAGAATGACAATTATTGCTTACAAAACGTGATGAAAATTCTACCATTACTAAAAATTAAATTCGTTCCACTTCCTAGTTAAATAAATATATTATGTATTAGGTATATTTAATAATTAATATTAAAAAAACAAAACGACATTTACTTATTAGTAGGTAGGTATATTTACTAAGGTTAATAGTTATATATTTATATGATATAATTGATAGACTATGCATTTATTTCTGAAACAAAATATACAATTTTCAACTACTCAATAACTTAAAAGTAACAGCAACTAATGATATCTAACCACAATATTCGTTCATAGGTGTTACATGTTTGAAGTTGTGATATTTATGTAATATGTTCAGAAGAATAGGTAGTTCTAGTAATAAGCTGTATACCTATGTACAACATATTATTATAAATACGTTAATGTACCTACCTCAGAAGCTACTTAATAGACATTATTAATACCGTTCAAATTATATTACAATTTTGAATTTTCCAACAGTGAGAATGTGATATAGTGTGTTTTATAACTATATAATGTATTAGGTAAGTATAATATAGTTACCTTATGCTATATATACTATAAACATATTATTGACTATAATAATGTGTAGATTTAGTACATGTACCCATAGACCATAGTATGTACCTACGCATTGTATAATGAATACCTATCTATAAATCTATAATGTATAATCCATTACTAGCCAAGCAATAGCAATAATGCTATATCAACGTTCGTAAATATTTTTTTTCTTATAGGTTAGGTACCTACCTACCTATTTATATCCGAATAAAATTCATTTTATAACCGGCATGTAGTAACAATAGCTATGTAACTGCTTGACAATGCTAAAATGTGTGGTGACATTCGTGATATCTTTTCAAAAGAAATGGTATGAATTTACATTTGTTTTAATTATTTCAGGTTATTGAAAAATGTACTTATTTGAAAACTATATGACATAATATTTATTTTCATAATGCTAATAAAAAAAATTGTACTTATGTTCTTCGTAATTATAATACCTAATGTTTAAATATTTGATTTAAAATTAGCGAAAGAGAAAGTAGTGTTTGTATTTACAATAAAGGTTAGTAAATTAAATCTTGTTAGAGGTATAATAATAAAATGAGTATAGTTTACTATATTATGACTTTTAATAATTATAAAATAGAAGATAGAAGAGTTTTATAAGAAAAAATTGTTTAGGAACTTGGGCTGGTGTAGGCGGACAGTCCGGTAAGTAATTTATTTCTTCCCAATACGGCGCTGACTGTAGGCAGTATACTATATACTGGTATTATAGTGGTATAGACGTATATTACTTTTCAGCATTGTATAAAGGTATTTATAATTAATATTATGATTTTTAATCATTCGACACAATTGTTATGTACAATGATATTGTAGATAGGTACTAACGCCGTATATGTATTAAAGCGAGTTTCTACCAAGAAATTTGAATTACGACATCGTATATAATATCGTATATTTTTATATATTACAGCGTATCGTCTTTTTTTTTGTACGTTTTTCAAGGTCGTGTTATTATGTACCTACATGTGTACAAGTTTTAGACTACTACAATCAGCTCAAAAAAATTTGACTTGAGCCCAATTACAATATTGCTATATTACTAATATATAACTAGGTACCTACCTATATGATTGTTGTGAATTTGTGATGGACATTAGACGGTTATCAGCTATCATATTATTCATATTACAAAATACCTCAGATTGGTGATAACTGATAATTGATATCTATACAATTTCTAATAATTATAAATATTCCTATAGGTAAGTATCTATACGTACACCTAAATTCAAATTATAAATTATGAGTGGAATAATGAGTATATATATATATATATATTAGTTTAACAATGATGTGTATGCTTGGTTTGTGTCCGTTATCACGATTTGGATTAGTCAAAATGTTTCAATCTTCGACTTTAAAAAATATAGAAAAACGAAAATTTGGACTAAATTTGTAAAAAATTACGAAAATTTGATACGCCTATTTATAGATCAAGGAACTTGAAAATAAAATAAAATTTTCCTCATAAGTTGTTCTTGCAGTAACCTAAAAATATCGAAAATATATATTATGCATATATTTTTTATGGACATTTGACGTTCAACGAAAAATACTGAGGTATCCCAATGAACTATCAAACTTATCGCTGTCTTGTTGTAATCCTAAAAATAAAAATTCCTCACAGGAACTCGTAATTTGTTCTAATCTTGAATTTGTTATTGAATTTTGCCTACCTACCTACTTATATATAAAATATTACCTAGGTATTAACTATTAAATATATGCATGCAATGTAGTTACCCACATAAAAGAAGTTAAAATGAATACATTTTATTTATTACATATTAATTGTCCCTTGTTATTAATTATACCTTTACTTAATAGGTATACAAGTTATTTCAATAAAAATAAGTTCAAGTTTTAAATGTGTAAATATTATTATAAATTAATTTTTTACTGGTTTATTTCTTAATAACTTTAAAAGAACGTTAATAAATAATTATTATAGAATAATTGTTTCATGGTGTCATGAATTATATATTATTACAATCATATAGGTATTTCGAAGAATATCACAAAAAATAAACATTTTAGTCATATTATACAAACCTTAGAGTACTTGTTTTTCCCCACAGTCCCTTATAAATATGTCCTACGTACACCTATATAATGATTTTTTGTGTTCAATAAATTTTTTTTTAATATTCAGACTAATTTTTAGCTACTTATCTACGAATCTATTTATGCTGTTTTACACTTTTGTCTTTTATTGTACATCTCGAGTACCATCTTGAATTCTTGACTTATAGCTCAATAACAACATATACGTAGTGGTCGAAGTTGAGGGGGGATAGGAAGACATCCTTCCACTTTATATAATTTAAATTTTTCATCCCTCCACTTACTTCGAGCAACTTCAACCTTTGCCTATACGGTATAATATTATAATAAAAATGTTACAATTATCTAAACCGTGTTTTTTACAAAAACAAATTCAACTTAGTTAACCTACTGTTTACTATACTTACTAATAGTAGGTATCTAATATAAGGAAATTATAAAATCTTATCTCTGCTCAAAATCGTTTTCCGTATGTAATGATATTTTGTCCCTGAATTCATATTTAACACATCGATTATAGTAGCCTACTCAATGATGATAGTTACACAATGTACACTCGGAACTTACAACCGACTACCTCAGTTTTTGTTCTACACTTGATTAAATTTGTATACAACTTCACTCGAGGTTGTCCAAGGATATCGTAATATAAAATAAAGTAGGTTCCCGATAAAATGATAATTTAAAAAAAAAATCAAACTTATAGGCATGATTTGGACATATATACGATATTCAGTTTTTCTTCAAGAGCCAATATAATATTTTTGCTTGTTATTATATAATATTATTTCTTCTGTATTCATGACTATTATTACTTGAATATTGTATTAGTCTTTAAATATTTTTCAAACTTTACTGTGTAAAATCAATGTGCAACTCAGATTCTGTTAAAATTATAGAACATTAGAAGAGCATGTGTACTAAGATATGAATAAAATGTACACACTATATTATACATATAATTATAACGGTAATTTTTTTTTATTAGATATCTTAATTTAATATTATTTCAACTCCAAATTTTTCTGGACCACCTATTGAAACGCTGCTGTCAAAAGTAATAACAATACACAAGTCTCGTTCTTTATAAACATATAACATAATATATTATTATACTAATGAGACCTAATATAAATAATCTTAATGAAACAAATATATTTTCCGCGTCACGTCAGTTAACCAGTAATGCATAACGAACAATATGAACGTGTGTCGTTATTAAGGATATTCAAAAAAAAAAAATGACATAGGAACTTACATTTTGAATATTCATTTCTCATTATGTATAAGCCAGAAAACAAATACTAAACAATTAAGTATTGAAACGTCTAAGCATTGCATGATATGTATATATACATATGTATGTATAAAGGTATGTGTACATTATATTATGTACATACTTACTCGTACACGTGAATAGATTTTTGTATGAAATTTAGAAACTGTTTTTGGTTTCAATTATACTTGGAACGAAACTACCAAAGGAATTTACCAAGAGAATAGATCATTATTATAATTAACCTGGACATTTTAAAAATATGTGAATTTTAATCACGTTAAATATTAACTTTCGGTTAAACTAAGCCAAATATATTTACCATACCTATCTTATGTAAGTCGTATGATATATAATTATAATGTAAGTAGTTAAGCTATATCGAAAAGTGCAGGAGTTTTATTAATCGATATTTACCTAATGTATATAATGTTATGTAACTTGAAGAATATCAGATTTAGTGATGTAAAATATTGAACAGATTCAAATCCACCGCATAGGTTGCAAGAACGTGTCAAATTTGAGGAAATGAGCTTAAGTTCTGTTAAATATATCATTTTAAATTCAAAGAAGTAACCAAAAATTTTCATATAATATGACAGTAGTAAGTTGTAGGTACATATTTTTAAACAGTTATTATTAATATTATAATAACCGTAGGCTGTATTTACCTTCTTCTTTCAATTTCTGAAAATGTTTTTAACATTATTTATTATCTGTACTTAAATATATAATTTTGAATATTAAGGGCCAGCTGACTTAGTCAAGATTAATTTTTATCATAAATAGAGGGGATTAGGAAATGTGGGAAACCACCCCAACTCCGTTGACGTAATATAGCACTATATAGGTAAATATTGACGATGCGTAACCGTAATCCTGTCTATATTTTATATATTTATGACGCATTAATCAACTGCACACTATCTTAAACACATAAAATAATGTCAACGTTTATAGATATGCTTAACAAGCTTATATAGTGGATCTAGAAGTAACTAAATAATAATTCATACATTTACCGTCACTAAATATAAAAATAAAATAATTTAAACTTTAGAAAACAACTAACAGTAAAGTGTAATAATAAGTGTATAATTTTTCGTGTTGTATACTTTATGTCTTATACTCTTATTAGACGAACCATGGATTCAGTGATAATAATTTCGATTATCTACCTATACCGTGGCCAATACTGTTTTCCAATAATTGTTGTCTTAATAATAAAACACAATGTTTGAAAGTCACCATTTAATAAGCTATCAATGAAAAAAACTAAAGAAATCGCTCTTCTGTACATTATAGACTTAAAAAAATGCACTTACATAGTTACATATAGGCATTGAGTCACTGCAGCAGACGTGTTAAATTATTTGAATACAATTATAAATCATTTTAAGACATGTATACTTATATACTATGTCGATAGTATATTACTAAGAACATTTTATGATAATATTTACCCACATATTAAAGTAATTTATTAGGTATAGTGGTATACTAATATTAATAATAATATACAGTAGGTTGAATTAATTTGGACCGAATACATTGCTTATGAAAATGCCATTATGTGTATAAAATATAATGATGTATACCTACTTTAAAAGTTTCAAGTACCCAAGTATAATATTTTTAAATTATTACATTATAACTAAAATCGTTTATTCATTGTTTAAATATCTAATTTCGGCCAAATTTGAACAAATATCTATAAAAAAAACTGTGTTTATCATTTTGAGATTTTATAAATAAAGTATGAACTACTTATGGGAACATTTTTTTAAATGTTCAATCCTTAGCTATAAAAATTTAAAATTTTATAATTTGTTATTTATAGACAACAAAATAGTTTGTTCATTTTTGTGATTTTGAATACATTTTTAAAAAGTTAACTTCAATTACTGATAAACAACTAAAATAAATGTACACCAGTTAATTTTTCTAGAGTTTACAACATATTTTTTACCGATTTTCTACTATTCTTATATAGGCATTGTCCACTGGGCTAATGGTTTATTTTATATAAAAGCCAATATGTAAATAAATAATATGAAATATGTAATATAATAAAATAATGATAATATAATTTAATATTTATTTATTTATAACTACAAACTAATACTTTTACAAAATTGATGTATGTAAATACCTATATAAAAATATAAAAATTAAATTCTCTATTGACAAAATAATTTTAATTATATTTTAATACAACATAATTATACGGTAAACTTTTTTTTTTTGAAAGATTTAGAAAAACTTTTTGGGGATCCGCTCTTAGAATTTCTAATGTTAGCTATGAAATGAAATATTTTTATAAATTACAAAATTTGAAAA
>PVMI01081875.1:0-16974 GCA_008528875.1 Aulacorthum solani
GGTTTAATTAAATTTACTTACCACCAACAAATGGTAAATCAAGTGGAATCTGTGGTATGTTTGTAAATGGTGAATTGGAGAATGTTTGTGGAGTATCATCTAATTAAAACAAATAAATAAATATTAAGTTTAACATTTTAAATGTTGTATTTATTAATTATTTATAATTCGGATTTTTAATTACTGAATAATAGTGATGGCCCAATTCCACCACCTATTCCTGCTGCATTCATAAACGCAATCCATGATTCATTCATATTATTCGATTCAGGTATGCCACTATTTGAATTATCACTGTTGTTTCCATTAATTTCATCAATAGATGTTGATCGTTGTTGAAATGTATATGGTCTAAATTGATACTGGAGTGGTGTTTGATTATAATAGGAACTTCCACTACTTCCTGCTTGACCAGATGATACCTGTGTATGATTGGTAGTAGATGGTCCACGATTGTTATCAGCAGCAGATGATGCAGCTGCTTCAGCTGATGGTGTTTCCTGGGCTGTCCTGCCCGGTGTTGGTGTTGCTGGTGTGGGAACATTAGAATTCTGAGTTGTTAAAGGTGTTGGGCGCAAAATGTCTAATCTGCAAGTAGGACATGTTTGATGACGTTGGAACCAGCTACGTAGACATGATGTGTGAAATATATGGTTACAAGGCAATTTCTTTGCAGCTAAAAATAATTAAATTAAATAATCATCATTTTATTTAATTATTTTAATAAAATGAAAAATTGTACTTAATGCTACAATTGTACAATTAAAATTATTTTGTGTTTATAAGGAAAACAATATAACAATAATTACCTGCAGCTGTCATATCTTCTCGGCATATAATACAAACATTTTCAATAGCTTGTAAATCTTGTAATGTAGCATCTGGGTATAAAGTATTCATATTATGTATTGCTCTACGAGAGAGTACAAGATCTTGGAATACTTTTTTGAAATTTCTACAAAATAATGTGTTTATGTATTAATATTGTTTATACATTTTAGATAGACAAGTTCTACAATTTTGTTTAATAATCTCTTCAGTTGCTTATCAAATAATAATATTTATGTTTATTTAAAAGAGTTGATGGTATAAGTACTATTATTGATAATACAGTTGATGTGAATAATATATAATGCAAGGTATTTTGATTTGTTTTCAAAATAAGCATAGACTTTCTTATGAAGTCTTTCTAAAAAATGTATACTTAAATATGTAAAATGCATTATTTAAGTTATTTTATTTTTTTACCTTAGTGTATGATACATTGGTCGAAAAGCAAATAGTGGTATTGTGTATGTTCGTACCATGATTATAAGGAAAACCACATACATCACAGCTTTACACAACCCTAATCAATCATAACATACATACATTAGTTAAAATGGTTTACTTAATGAATTTAAAGAGGTTTTTAAAATGATACAACACTTATGAAGGGGACTATAGTCAGCGTTTAAAGAAAAAAATATAGAATAATTAATAAGAGAATAATCTCTAATCACTGAAAACAAGTCTTATGATTAATCAGCCACAAGCTGAGCTACTTACGCTAGGGTTGCTATTTTAATCAGTGTAATATAGGAATTATTCATGTTTTTTTTTAAAAGTTTTTGGAAAATCTATGCATTATTTTTAAACCATGCTCTTTTTTAGATTTAATAGCATGTATGATTATGCAATTTATACATGTGCGTATGCAAGACATGAGTATTTCATAAGCATTTAACATTCTTAAGAAACAAATTTGAGTGTAATGATCGTTTAAGTAAACACCTGTGTACGGTGAATTGAATAGTATCCGGGGATCAGACTTACTGTAAACACAGATTAATAGGTATGAAATAACTAGATATGGTGTAAATGGATTGAATAATTTAATTATTTACACAATAATAAAAAAAAAATTTATGAAATTATGCATATGCACACGTATAAATGCATAATCATCCAAGCTATCAAATCTAAAAATGGTTATGGTTCAAAATAATGTATACTTTTTTTTCAAGAAACATAAATAATCCCTATACTACACAAGTTAAAGTATAAGCCCTAGCCTACACAGTGCAGTCTGTGACTGTTCAATCGTACGACTCATTTAGGGTACGTTTTTTCTTGCGGGGTTTTTTCATGTACAAGTTTGGTCTCCTTATTTTAGTCTTCATACTAGCCAGTGTGTATGATTTTAATCTGCTAATGTTATCACACATATAAATGAATGGTTTACATATTATAATTGTTGCACTTCTTAACACACAGGGATATTTTTAAGCCATTCAAAATGATATAAAATATGATATCTCCGGACAAATCTGTAGAACTTGGGTTGATCAGATTTTGATTTAGACACATTAACATATTAAACACACTATTGAAGAAAAGTTTTAATAGGTATTCCAAAAAAATGTTTGTTATACCTTAATTAAATATACAAATAAAAATATTGTTTTATGTTTATTGATATTTTAGCTGAAAAACAAATACATATTGAAAATCACTTAAATTAAAACATAGTTAAATTGTAAATGTTTCAAAAACTAAATCTGTCTAACCAAAATCCTTCTCATTTTTCAGGTAATTATATCTAAATACAACCTTTTTGTATGATGACAATAAACTTTAGTCCCCTTAAACTTAATATTAAATTTGTAATTGTAAAAAATATATATTTCAAATAATCTTACCAATAAAAAATTCAAGGTACAGCAGGAGAACAGCTTTACTTTCCCAAAAGGTGTCACTATGTACATCAACTGCATGCAATATATACTTAAAGGCAGCATTAGCTGCCAATGTGATGAGTAATGCATATTCAAATCCAAATACTAATTGCACTGATGGGCCTTTGATCATTGTAGTAGTGTATGCATCATGAACAAAATATATGTCGCCCAAAGTTAAAATGACTAATAGCACTATTTAAAAACAATTTAAATTATATTAGAAGTATAAAATGTGTAATTTTGAATACAAAAATATTTAGTTTACTTACACCATATGCGCAAATGAAATAAATATGATATAACTGGAGTACGTTCCATCTTAAAATATAAAAAATTATATAAATACATACTAAATAACAACATGTTTATTAAATATAAAAGCACAAACATACATAATCTACTCGATCCTCTGCCAGCCAATGAAAACATTTTAGAAATAATAGTAAAGTAAATAGAGCTACAAATTTGGGACTTAAGTCATCTTTAAAAATAGTAAATGCTAAACATGTTTCTGTCACAGCATACCAGGCCTTTTCTATTAAACGCTAGAAATATAAGTACAAAACAATTAAATCACATAGATTTTGAAAGTTTATTATAAAAATTTTAAATGTATAAAATAAATACCTCCGATTCTGCAGGGCGTAATGAGCCAAAAAATAATTTACCGGTTAATTTTCCAATTAAATAGACAGCCACTAAAGCTTGCATATACATTATCTAAAATATAAATATATACATATATTTATTATGTTTAATTATTATAACTTTAAACCTGCTTATTAAAGAAAACTAGGTATTATTAAAAAAGGTACTATTGTTTTTTTAGTTAATATGAACGTTAACTCTTATAATAACCCAAATGCTTTAGTGTGTTTGTACTTACTGCCATACTTGGATTGGATTTACATATGTATACGACTGACGGGTAAAATTGTTTCTTTTGACGAAAAGCATTTGCTACAACGCAACTGGACAACACTAGACTTATGACAACAGCCGTAGTGCTCGTCATTTTAGCAGCGGCCGCAGCCGTGGTTGTACTCATATTGATACTTATTTTCTATCGGCCGAAAAAATTAAATTAAATAAAAATAATGCTGTTTACAAGTACGCGAACGTATAAGATGCCAAACCGTCGATTATACACTTTTCAGCCAATGATTCAACCTTTCAATATAAACAAATACAGTCGCACTTGGTCGACTTCGAGCACTATGTCTTGTAAACAATATTATATTGTTTAAATGATATTTTCTTTTATAGATTTCTTTTATATTTAAGGAGTAAGGAGTATAATAAAACTACATAACTGTTGTCACTCTTTTTCACCGTATGGACGACGCGCACGTCAACTAAATAATATCAATATTGTTATCATTTGTAATAAATTATGTTTAACAAGCAAGTATAGGAATGATAAAATTATAACCATGAAGATAAGAGATTAAAAATTAATTTAATTTCCATTTAATAGAAATAAGACGCATTCAAAACATTTTAATAATTATGAATTATGATCATCGATCTAGTCATACTCACGAAGTCCCGAGTCACGATTGTCTACGTTGCATACTCTACAACATAGCTAAATAACATGTTTTATCCTCGGTCTACAAAATACTAAATATCGATTGTTATCTATCGATAGTATCTGATGTCAATTTATAGTCTTATAAAAAATATTTACAAGGTACTTACCTTGTCGATATAATTGGTGTCGAATGAACTCGTTGAGGAGTAACGGCAAGAGTGAGTGAAATGTGTGTTTTAAATTTGATTTCAATTTTAAATCATTGCAAGCAACAATTTTGAGCGAAGAATGTCTGTCAAGTGTCAACCTATATTAGGTACCTTCTAAGTATATTTTATGACATAATTACTATTAAAGTAATTAATTTTATTATTAAAAATAGAGTAGGGTTGAATTAATTTTTACCTAGAACATTTGAAAACGTAATTGTGTGTAAAAAATAAAATAATATACTTTAAAAGCATCTGCAGGTATATCTACCCACGAATGATATTTTGAAATTACAACAAAGTATTAAGTAACTAAAATAGTTATTCTTAATTTAAATAATAACTTATAATATCTATAAAAAACATTTCATAAACATTTTTAGATTTTTTGTAAACAGTATAAAGTATAAACTACTTATGACAAATCTTGTTTTACATTTTCAATCCTTAGTTTTAAAAATTGAACATTTTATTCATTTTTAAAAACAAAATGATTCGTGAAATTTCGAGGTTTTAACAAATTTTGTCTGAATGTGTGCTTCAATTCTTCATTAAAAAAGAAAATTGTGTGTCTGGGTATCTTGTGTATCTTTAATATGCTACTAGGTACTTATATTTTTACTCGGCAGAAAATTTCTTGGTAATAGTCCAATGGAAAAATGAACATTTTATGAATTCCTCATAAACAGTCACCAATCTTCAATACTAGCTGACCCATTACCCGTGACAAATTAAATGTCCATGGATTTACATCTTTTTCAACTCAGCTAGGCGCTTAATATAAACTGCTAAAGAAACAATTTTTTTTAACCAAAATAATCCCAATGTAAACTACTCTTTAAATATCAAAATTTAAAAATAGGGTAATTGCATAGGTAAGGCTCTGCTGTACATTAGGTGCCAAGAGAGTCACTGACCACTGTAACGGAAGTGTTCAATTTAAATTTAATGAAATAAAATCATTGTATACAAAAAACGATTCTGAGTGAAGTCAGTCTGAAGATGTTCTGTCAGAAGATAATATTACATAGTAGGTATATTTTAACAATAATTTACAATTTTAAGGTTTTTGAACGATCCAAAATTATCGCTTTTAAAAGTTTATATTTTTATTGACATTAATTAATTAAAAAAAAATAAAAATAAAAATTTCATGTGCCTACATGAATAGCTCAACATTAGTCAAAGTATTATGGAAATCGTATGGTTTATAGGAAATCGTAATATAAACATTCAGTGAAAATTGCATGTATCTACCGTAATTTTTTTATAATTACGCAATAAACCAAAATCGATTTTGTCGAAAACCGATTTTGGGTTGCCCGTTTTTCCTTAACTATTTTTGGTTTTTCCCGGCGCTGCTGAAAATGACTGGGAGTCTTAAATTATGATCATAATCACTAACTAGATACACTTTCCATCAAAAAAGATACTTAATAAGTTGAAATTTGAAGCATTATTTCGACTGCTTATCGTGTACATAGACGCTAAAAAATAAAAAACAAATTATTGTAAAATCAATACATTCATTGCTCCGCTTAAAATCTAAAATATAAATTTTGGTAACCTTAAGAAGTTGACATTTTAGTGCACTTTTCCACTTTGATCTCCATTAGCAAGGCCCTATAAAATCATAAGGCACCTATACAATTTGAATAGTTCGCATTTTTGCAACCTATTATAAATCAAGCAAAAAAAATAAAACCATAAATAATTGCAAATTATTCTACTTTCAAAACTAGAGGTAAACGATGTTGACTCTTGACATGTTGTTAATAGTAAAATAAACGTAATATAATAACGGGAGATAAACACTAAACTATGGTGTTTGCAAAGTAGTCTTATTAAATGTCCAGAAAAAAAGTCTCATAAAATAATTAATGTATGAAACAAAGTATAAAACAGTTTTATAACCAAAGTTATGAATAACTAAGTTTTAATAACAGTTTTCGTGGAACGAGGATCGAGGGCCGATGCCGATAGGCAACTAAATGTTGTATGGCATTTTCACTATATATTTCACTCATATTATTTATAATCAATGATATTTTATATTATACTGAATCATTTACGTCGTTTAACTGTTTAAGATCAAAACATTCGTTATCGTAATTGTAACATTTTGTCCTTAGCCCATCTTATATTCTTTTAATTCTGTTTATCGGTAGACAATTGTTTTTTGTTGACACTGTTGACAGTCAATTCGTGAATTACTTTCGGTGATTTCATACTATATTTTGAAATTGACACATACCAATCAATCTTATTTCTAGATTTAAAAATAATTCTTAAGATGCCTAAAAGAAGGAATATTTATAGTCTAAAATTAAAAACTGAGTTTCTTTTTTTAAGAAATGCTGATGAAACAGGGAAAGTTCTATCTTATACCGAGTGTAAATTTATATTATCAATAAAACACGGTGGGACAATTTGGATTTAGATCGCCAAGTAAATCCATTGGCCACCAGCCTATCCAATTATCAGACACTTCCAAGGACAGTGAACGTCTTATACGTTGTTGAAACCATACGATTTAGTTTTAAAATTTAGATTTAAGACAGGCGAGCCACTTCATTGGAAGTGGGACTACATCAAAATGTAAACTATATATATTATTAATATCTAGTACCTATATCAAATAAATACAATTATTAAACACGTTTATGAAGACCTTTGAATAGAATAGCCACGGAGCATTAAAAAAAATAAATTAAAAGACAATACATAATACCCATCATACCATAATATTCCTAAAATTATGTACAATAATATATTATGGTATGGTATAATCAATTCCGCAGCACTTTTTTGATTGGTTTTATACTTTTTCATTCTTTTTTGTTTTGTTGTGGATGTGCTTGTGCTTTGTACTGGTTCTATAATATCATTGACCCATTTTCTATAATAGTCTATGAAAACGTGAATAGTCTGCATGTCTTCACCTTTCAGATTTATTGAAAAACTGCATACTCCATATTGCCAGCCATTGCAAATCATTGGACCACCGCTATCTCCTTCATACGTTTTTCGCTTATTTGGTACCACACACAAATATTGTTGCCATGTGTCTATTATTTGAACACTATTTGAACATGTAAATTCTATAAATCTTGTTTGAATTATACACGTTTATATTATTACCTGTCATATCCTTCACAAGCTTTTCTTCCATGTTTAACCATAACTTTGTTCATAAATCCTTCATTGCCTAAAGTATTTTCAGCATTAATAATACCAAACCCAAACACTGTACACTTCAGGATTTTGTTATTGGCAAAGTCGATAGGTGTGCCACCTATCTTTATATATTCTTTAATATGAGGGTATGGTTTTTCTATCTAAATAAAAGTATAGTAATAATAATATTTAATACATTATAAATAATTATAAATTATAATATATATATCATAATAGAACATTATTAAATTTGTTTTTTCAACTTTTAATATATGCCATTTGGTAAAGTGGTTACTGCCTATATATAGTTACTATATGATATATAACCTGTATATGAGACCAGCAATGATAGATAATTAAATTAAATCTCTTTAGATGTTAAAGGCTAAGTATGTACAAATAAATCTTAATTTTCTTAGGTAGTATAATATAAAAGAAAAGTGCGTTTACTTCCAATACACTAATATCTCCAATTATAACTTCAGATACAGGATTATAGCTTTCGTGTACAAATAGCTTGACTACGTTTCGTGAATCATGATTTTTAAACCACGAACCTTGATATATCTGCATAAACATGGATAATTTAGTGACAACGTATTTAAATGTATTTTGTGCATAATATAATATGTATTTTTTTTACATCAAATGCATATTACATAGATATATTTACTTTTATATCCCTTTTGTCTTTACCGTAAATACAATGAGCAGCAGTCAATACGAACAATTCTGCTAACAACGAGCCTGTGCAAGTCTCCATCCTTTTATTAGGTACCAATACTTTTACAGACATTACGTATGGATAATCTTCGACGTTATACATTTCTCCATTGGTTATAAGTCCTTTGTGTTTATGCTTGGTAGACTTAGAATCAGATAACGCCACTTTAAAAGACAGTAATAAAATAAGTGCAATTCTCATTGTGTCTTAAACGATTACTGTTTGGGTACCTATTATTATGATATTTTATTATATACGATTAAGATAGTAAACACTTATATTATCATGACAACACAATTCTTTTGAAATGTTCATAAATCTATGTTGTTTAAATATTCAATAATAGCATAATAATAATGGTGTTAATGACTCATTTTCAAAGCTTCGTTAGCCATTAGCCAACTTTACCATTAAAATAACCTTCGCTAGCCCTAGAATGACAGCCCGGACCTTTGGCGTGGGCAAAAGCTATCAAGTACAAGCATCAGCGCGACTATAGTACGGCCAGCTTCGTCGGATTTTGCCCTTTGGAGGCAGTTCGGCGTTTAGTTTATTATACAAATTATAAACCATGTACTTTTCATCACGTGTTGGTTTTTTTTATTAGAATATAATTGTGTTAAATCAGTGCATTAAGCGTTGTTGTTATCATAGTGTTAATTAGGTATGGGATACTGGTCGTTAAAATAATATGATTGAAAACGCTCGATTTTTTTTCAATGCCGGAGAGCTTAAGCAAACCATAATTTGAGCAATATAATCTGTTGATATTTATCTAACTTTTATCGGATTAACAGGATGTTATTAGTAACTTGAATACCAAATACGAGAGAATGACTGCTAGTCGTTGCTGAAGTCGTCGTTTTTATACATAATATAATAATATATATTAGTATATTATTATTGCATAGGTATATTTTTATTAGTTCTAACTATATATTTTACATTTTTTTATACATATATATTACATATTTGTATCAGATTATAATTATAAACTTATTTTTTTTAACAATATTTATTTTATGTATTATGTATAATATAATATTACTGAATCTTTCAATAGCCAAATAAATGATATGGCAACTTTGCTCGTAAATTTGTTACAAATAGTATTCTATTTTGGTTTTTTTTTGGGGGGTCAGTTGTTCTTTATAAATTGTAAATTTAGCCAAAAAAGTAGAACGGTTTTAATTGTTCGATAACCGTCCGTGCCACCCCACCTTGGCAACCTATAATATTTATATTCAAATATAATACTCAAATATTTATACTCAATGATATGAATTATTCGGTACAATGAAAACCATGAGCATACCTGGTGTTGCATTATTTTATTTATATATTAGTGTAGTATAATTTATATTATTCTCTCACTGGCGCAGTGACGCGAGAATGTACGAAATAGTAAGAAATCGTAGGTACTTGATGTTTTATGACTAATTTTTTTCTTATCGTGGCATATTTAAAGTGATCGAAATGAATACCCTTTGTCAGTTGGATAATGAATGGAACATACCATCAACTAAACTCAATGAAGTTAAAAGATTAATCCAATTCTTGACCTATTGACTCTAACATGTTAATTTTCATCTAAACGTTCTTAATCAACGTGGTTTGATCTTCTTTGACTTTCTATGATTGCGAGTTGAGAACTGCGACCCATGTTCAGATGTGGGCGAGTCGTTACAGATGACTAATGAATGTGGTCCTATGAATTTAGAATAAAGATTGACGAAATAAATTTTGTTGGATTAAGAAAAAAAAATTTTGAAATTGAAATGTTATGTTTTACTGATAATAAATTATGTTTCTATAGTTACTCGACTATGGTTGACAAAGAAAAGGTCCATATTGATATTAGCAGCTGAAAAATATTGAGCCCTTCACTTTCTTTCCACTGATCAGATCGGATATTTACTAATTAGGTATTTAAAAATATATGCGTATTCGAATGAAACGTTGTGTCAACATGTCGACAGAATAATTGTCGAGTCTTGCGAGCAAAATTATAAGCAGGTTGAATTCATATAATATACCTATACAGTTTTATTGTTAATCTTCTTTTATACTTTCTTTTAATTCATTCAAAAATAATCTGTTCTGGTAGTTATTGTCTAATTGAATATTATCTAAATCATCAAAGATCTTTCGCAGGCCAGATAGCCCAGTCTGTAGAGCATTAGCTTTTAACTTTTTAGACCTTTTAAGAGTCCACAATTCGAGTTTCTATACAAGTGAAATTGTTTTTCCCTTGTTTTTGAAATTTTTATTTTTAAATAATAAATTTCAAAATGTCATACTGATCTGACTGAGATTAATTATTTTTTATTTTTAAGCGATATAGGTTTCTTCACAGACATGATTATTATTTATAAAATATATACGGGCATATATTATATTATATACGGTTTCACTTAATTTGTTATTTAATTTTTTATACCAAGGGAAAACAATTGTAAACATATTTCTTCGATTTATTTAATTGTAACATTTTTAGTTAAATTTGGATTAGATTGATTATTTATGGATTTTGATTAAAGAATTTGTTTCTGCTCACCAAGATGTGTGTGATAATATTTTGTTATGAATAAACCTACTGGAGAAGGTTTTTAAATATTTCATACACGGAGACCACGATTGCCGTAATAAATACCTTCAAATATACTCTGAGTTTTCGTGACTTTTTTATTTGCAGTTCTCTAACTTTTAATTTTCTTGTGAAAGTAATACAGCTTAATTTCTCGGGGTAGAACGGTAGAAGTAAAAACTGGTTGTCTTTTTCTATTTCTCTAAATTAGTTGCAGTTGTTTCTAGCTGTCTTTATACAGTGCTATTATTTTTGTTTCTGCACCAGAAGTTGAAGCTATCAACTTAGAAGTTTAAATTAACTGGTTGTACCTATAGTAGAATAAAAATATAGAAAAGTGACGAAAAGTAAGGGGGTAAAATACTTAAAAAGAGAAAAAAAAAGAGAAAGATTAAAAGAGAAAGCTCATATTGTTTAGTTCAATTAATTCTTTAATAGTTAGTTAATCAAAAACTCGGACAAAATTATGGTTAGAATAACAATCTTTGTTATTTTGATGTAATTTAAAAATATATTTCGTGAGCACTTGGAAAATGTAAAGTATATTATTTTAATACATTGTGAAATCTTCAAATACAATGGTTTCGGCCAAAATTAATTCAACTGACTGCATTGCTTTTTAGTAGGTATTTACTAATGCAGTAATATTACAGTAGCAGTACCCACTTGTCAACTTTTTTTTTTCAATACTTAATAACATAACTAAAATCATACACTATATAAAAAAAAATTGAATTGAAAATTGAAATTTGTATTTTCAGGTTCTTCCTAAAAAAAAATCGTTTTCACTAGGTCAAAAACTTTGTAAATGTAATACTAAGTTCCTCATAAGTTGTTAATATACAATTTAAAAATACCTAAAAGTAAAATACATAGCTTAGAATTTTAGAATTTATATAAATTTTATAAAGATCGTTAAAATAGATGAAATTGATTGTAGGTATAGTTAGTTCATACAAATTTTTTCTATATTTTGAAAATTGAATACAAGATTACTTACAGGATTTTCTACCGATAATAAATAAAAAAATGTTTACCAGGCATACTTTGCATTATTTTTTTATGAGTGTTCAAACTTTTGCAAAATTGTACATCCAATACCCATTCATATGTAATATATGAACACATAAATAACACATATTTTTATACATATTTAAATCAGTTATTTTAACAAAGAATAACAATTTTAGTTATTTTTTGTAATTTAAAAATATTTTTCGTGGGTACATGAAAGTTGAAACTATTAAAACTTTATTATACTTTATACACACAATTACAGTTATAATTGCAATTTTGCTAAAGTTTCAAATCAGATAATTTATAAAAAAATGTTGTGACTATGTATTTTCGGTATTTTTATAATAAACAAACTTAATTCAATTTGAGAAACTACTCCAAAGTTGAAAAATTTGAGAATTTGTCTACTATAATTCGTGCCACTAGAAAATAAGTGAGCTTTGCCCACATTCTATAATTTAAATACTTTATAGATACCTATGTATAAGTATACACCTATATTCTATTATTCTATGTAATGGTAATTCACTTAATTTTTAATTTAAAGATTTGGAATCATAATCATTAATCAGAACCAAATTTTTTTAAAAATTGAACCTATAAAAATTGTAAAGATTTAGAGCTCTGTACTGAATAACAACTAAATAATCAATGGTTTTCAGAAGCCCAGATAGCTCAGTCGGTAGAGCATTAGGCTTTTAACCTAAGGGTCCAGGGTTCGAGCCCCTGTCCGGGCGGAATAATTTTTTCATATTTTTTTTGTTATTACGATTAAAATTTTAATAATTCACTTCATGTTATGTAATATGTTATATTTTTTCTTCACGGATATGATAATTATTTATTATTAATTAAATAATTTAAACTAAGAGCTGAGAGATTAATGTATTGATTTCACTGTAATGAAACCCCTTGAAAATATAATACAAAGTTAGTGTGTTTACTAATAGTGTAACATACTAACATAAAAAAAAAGTTAATCGTAAATCCACAATAATTTTGTATGAGCGTCTAATATGTTAACATTTTGACGAAAATCATGAAAATTTGCAAATTATTTTGTAATTAGACTTGTTTTAAGCTGTTGTCGGACATTTTCAATTTTCATTTTTTTTACATTCTTTTTTTTAATAATAATCTATTATTTTGTTCGAACATATTATTATGTAATATGTATTTTTATGTTCGTGATCGAGATTACGATTTGATGGTAAGATAAGAATTCTTATCTATCCATGCAATTTTAAATATTTTTTTTTTTACTTATCAATTATCAGTATAAAATCAAATATTTTAGTCCGTGATTATCACAGATTTGATATAGTATTAGTGGTGATTATCATCAGGATATCAGTCATTAATGTTTATTGCTTATTATTATTTTCAATTTTGATTTAATAATATTAATGTAGGTATGTAGTGAGTAGTGAAATATAACAATATAATATAATATATTATATTGTTCTAAGGTAGTGACAAATTACAATGTTATTAAATTATGAATACCTATTTGTTTTCTTTTTACAGTTTACGCTCCACTTACATTTTGTTAACATCAAATACCAATTTTTTGTATGTTGTTCATGTTGTGTATAGTGTACTCATGCTTTGTGTGTATTCACATAATATAATATTTATTTAGTTTAATACCCCTTCATTTTTTAACAGAGGACCTACAAGTCCTCATTCTACTAATCAAACAATAAACCATTTTTAAAGGATGTTTCTTCTTTTTTTTAGTTATTTCCATACCTTATTAAATTTATCAATTCTGTGTTCAAACATGAAATTTATGGGTAAATTTATCAAACGTTAAACAAATTTGAAAAATGTACTTATATGGTTAAATATTGAATTAAGTTGAAAATCAGCTTGAATCAAAACACCTCTTTTATTAGTTATTGATTACACGGTAAATATTGCTTTTAATGTTAAATTGTATATTAAATTAAATATTCACATATGATTTAAGTAGATATATATATATAAAGACTATATAATATAGTCTTTTACTGATATAGTTGTTTTTCTTTAGGTCATCCATTAATTCCCAACTGCTTTCACTTTGTTTACAATAAGCAACATAATGCCCAACTAATGCCCTTAATCTGCTTGATTTGAGTATATAGTTAACTACACCTATCAGCTTGGTTTGTATGTTATTTTATTATGTATTAACACATTGGGTAAATCACAGTTTCTTATTTTTATATATTTTTAGGAAAATAATAAAACAGTTAACTCACTATCCTATCATACAATTTTTATTATAAAATGTATATTTGAAATGATTGGATCTATACTTCTTATTCCAATGCATTCACCATAACCTGACACTAAACTTTCTTCACATAAACGACTGTCTAAGAACTGCTGTAGATCATTTATAATCTCATCAGGTATTTGATATGTAATATAAGTGACAACTTGATTCAAAGATATTTTAGATTTGTAGTTTAGATATAAATTAATTTCATTTATTGTTGGATTTTGTTTTAAACGACCTTTAAAACTGATTCTGTGGTTGTATCATAAATAGCAAGAGTTGCATTATACTCAAGTTGTTTTAATTTTGGATTAAGCATATTTATAATGAATTTTTCTCTATCTGAACATGTTGATGCAGGTATACCTTTTGTAACCTTATGATGCATATAAATTGAAAATATTCATCATTTCTATTTCATAGCAATCAATCTGTTTTTGATCATTTGTACTGTCACAATGTGCTGTCAGTAGTAAATATGTTGGTACGACTTACCTTTCCAACCTCAGCAATTGCACAACTTTTAAATTCTTCTGCCATCTATTTTTTTATCTAGAGCTGTAAGTTTGTCAGTATGCCTTTTGTTTTGTACTTGTTCACTTGGTTTTAATATCCTCAATACATTTTCTGTTAGAATTATGACTGGATTTGGGGATCCTATAAAATAAATGTATGATAATCAGTAGCAGTTCTATTATATAAAATGATCAAGATCAACCTAATACAACATTTTTAAATTCGCTCACCAAATTAGAATAGGTACTATAAAATTATGTTCCAAATATATATAATGTACAGTATATTATATACTAATGCAATAATTTTGTATATAACTGACTTATTAATTTAATAATTTTAACATAATTTACACTATGATATGCCGATCTGTTTCTACCATGTTTCTTAAATTCAAAATGAATTGAAAAGTTGTACAGAAATATTTGTCAGTAAGTATATTGCAAGACTTTCAGCCAGACAACAACATTTCATTATGTTGCACAATATGTAAAACAAATTCTATACCTATTTCAATATTTTGTATTTATAAAGTACCTAAAGTATTTAAATATTATTATATTAATCTGCATTGTTGTTACTATTATTTTTACTTATTCGACTATTTTATTAAAAAATGTATTTCAAATACTGCCCTCTCCTAATATAAATACCATATATCATACCCATCTACTTAATATAAAATTAAAATATACATTTACAGTTCAAATAATTAATACCAGTCAATTTTTAACAATAGGTATTATATGTATTGCATGCATTAGACGATAGTTTCTATTTCTGTATAACTTTCACAATATGATGTACAATTGTATGAGAAATAATATTTTTCTTTCTATGGTGATATGACATATCTATTAATTTTAAAAATAATATTGAAATAGAATCTATAATACAACATACTACCATTATAAAAATATTTTAGGTACCTAGTAATCCTAATAAATTATATTATGTGGCCTATAATGAAGCCAATGTTAGAATGAATAAATGAAAAAATATTTCAATTTTTTTCTAACGACTAAAAATAAATAAATAGTAGTTAATTCTATAAGTGAAAAATGTTATGTTATTTATAAAATTTGAATATCAATAAAAAAAATCTTGACAAAAAGTAAAAAAAAAGTTTCGCCCGGTCAGGGACTCGAACCCTGGACCCTTAGGTTAAAAGCCTAATGCTCTACCGACTGAGCTAACCGGGCTTGTGGTTATCAAAGATAAATATTGATTATTTAGATAAAATTTAATAAAACTGAGTGCAGATTTTGAAACATAAGGTCAAAATAGATTTTAAGGTTCCAGGATATTGATATAATACCTACATTATTCTTTCAAATTTTTTTCATACTACAATAAGACATATTTTTTGTTTAAATTATATTTTTGCATTGATTGCCTACCTATTTACAATTAAATAAAATAAATTGTTTTCTTTTTAGTATGTTAAGATCGCAATAAATTTAAATATTTTAAATATTTTTTTAAACCCATGAGTACTATCCTTGAGTAATCGACTATTGACTACATATACTTAAGTATTTAATTGGTATTTGCTAACAAAGAAACTTATATTAATATCAAACTCCTCATGTACAAAACCTTATTAAAACCCATCTAGACATTCGATTGCAGCTATGGGGAAATGCTAGAAAGTCCAATCTGTTATCGATACAACCTTTCCAAAATCCGACCTTAAGGAAATTAGTAAACACCCCTCCATACATATCAAACCATACCCTACATATTAATTATAACTTAAAAACTAGTCATGAAGAAGCTAAGCGTTTTTATAAAAAATGTCATAACTGTCTATATTTTCATACAAATCCTCTCATCAAGAACGGGTAGTTTAAATAATAAAAAAAAAAATTAAAATTAAAAAAAAGGACACAAGTTAACTACACATTATTAAATCACACAAGAATTATGTGTCATTAGTGGGTGGCTTATTTTTCCAAATTACTTAAATCATGGTTTATTTTGTTTCTCTGGGGATTGGAAGCGGCGATTTTCTGTCTTTGTTCAACACACGCGTAACATAGTATTATAGACGTATTCTATTTCCAACTTACCGATTGATATAATAAAGCGATACGAAATACGAATTATGAAAACAGATATGAATTGGTCGTCAAGTCTACTTTAGATCGACCCGGAAATAATAATAATTATTATAATATAGGTACTTCTAAGGCTGACTTTTTTTAACCATTATTATGAAATT